>JAQGCP010002565.1:0-10231 GCA_034699885.1 Acrobeloides thornei | reverse complement strand
AAGCGTTTTCACGCTTCGGGAATGCGCGCAATCGATTTTTTGCATAAAATTACCCCTAGAAAAGTCATTTTTGCAAAGATTCAAAAAAATTTTTTTGCAAAAAATTGCTCGAAAAATCGCAAAAATCCGGTTTTTTTTGGCCACCCTGTATTTAATGCTTTATTCAGGATGTCAGTAGAAAAAATTCTAGTCGCTCCAAGACTTTGCTTTTATAAAAGTGAAGATTCTGAAAATCTCTATGCTGGTGCGTTTTTGACGAAATGCACAAATTTATTCATTCACAAAATTTAGGAAATGGCAATTTATTGGAATTATATTCATTTCAAACAAATAGCTGGGTTTGTATGGATGTCAGAAAGATTCTCCCTGATGGTGTGAGTATTCATGGTACAGAAAAAATTCCATCAACCGACTGTAAGTTTTTCATGCGTTGCTCGGGCCCTTTTCGTACCTCCATAAGTCGTCCAGGGGTCTATAAATCTTTCTGGAAAATAGAAAATGGAAAATTACGTTATTGAAATTTTTTTCCAGTTTTCGGGTTTTTCATTTTGCATTTCCCACTTTTATTTACTTTGAAGATAGGTTATTTTAGCCAAAACATGGACTTCTGTAGGGGATCATTATTTTCCAACTTTTTTTGATTGATCAAAAAAGTTGGTAAATGGAAAATAAAAATGGAAAATTTTTTGACCAAATTTCGAATTTTGAACAAAATTAGGGAAGAAAAGTCCTGAATCAGGGAAGAATTTGATGTATTAAAAAGAAAATTGTCTGAATCAGGTTCGGCAAAATTTTTCATTGTTAGAAAATGCGCGCAATCAATTCCCAGCATAAAATTACCCCATGTGAGGTTAATTTTCAGAAAAAAAGACTTTCCTCTCGATGCAATTTTGGAAAGCTGTTGATTTTCTGAACGACCCAATACCAATTTTGTTATACGTTTTTCTACTCATAGTCAATAATATTTGAGGGTTTTAAAAAAATTTTATTAAGGCTTTATTGTTTATGGGGAGAAATCGATTGCCATTTTTAATGAACATTGGAACGACATTCTTAATGTTGAATTAGATGATTGGATTTCTAATGTGAAAGCATATAGCTATAATTCAGTAGGTTTATTACAAAGGGTATATCGAAAAAAACTTTGGCGATTTTTTAAAGTTTTTATCCGAAATTTTTTTCAAAAATCCTAAAAATGACTCATATAGGGGTAATTTTATGCGGAAAATAGATTGCGCGAATTTCTGAAGCTTGAAATTGCTTACCGGATTCTGTTTCAGGGGCTAAAAAATTTTTCCTGACCCCCTATCGCAGGAATTTTCGGACAAAAACCTACGGAAAAATGAAAAAAATTTGTTCGATTTCGACTAATTTGGAGTTTTCCATACGGGGAACACTATTACGAGAGATTTGAGCTGTTCCAGACCGAATCTGACAGTTTTTGCGGAAATACACCCACAAGAAGGCAGGGGTACAAAAAAGCAGTGTTACCCCAAATTCAAAGTGGCGTAGAAATTTTAAAACTTACTCTTTATCATTCAACATACGTGGGCAAGCAGGGGGGACAGGGACCCAAAATAAGAAGTGGTCTTTGTATACGTTTTTTCGATACATCCTGTATTTTTCTTATCGAGGATATGCAATTTTAGATTGTTATTTTGTTTGGAAATTGTTTAGTTGTCGTTTATTCATTTGAACATAAGGAATTGAAAGAAAAGATGCGAATTTATTTAGACATTAAAGCCAACATGTATGTTAATTGTACGTTAATTTGTTTGGAAAACTTTATCTTTATTTTTTAGCTTGTCGGGAATTATCGTTGGAGAAAATTGGAATGATTCTTTGGTCTTAGTTGGCACGGCATTTGGTCCTATATATGGATTTTACCCAGAAAAAAGCCAGAAAATAGCTAAGAAGTTTGAAGCACATAAGGTATGTACTTCAAACTTCTTTTAGGCATTAGTCCTCCTTGGTCCCCCAGTTTATTACTGAATAGCTCAATTATTGTAAAAAATCTCACATTTTCATTACAAAAACTAAAGAAAAACTCATTTGAAAATCAAATTGTGAGGCGAATTCGCTGCTTTTTATACGATTAATGATGTGAATTCGACCCTAGTGCCGTCTTTTTTACATGGATTATTTAAATATATTTTTAAGGGAATGATTTTTGGACTTTATGTTAAGGGGAATTTTCTTTATTCTATATCAGATGATCGAAGTCTTCGAGTTTGGTCCATTGATACTCAAGAATGTCTTTCATTTGTTTATGGTAAATTTAAATTTGAAATTGTCTTTGTTCTTGTTAGGTCACTCGGCTCGCCCATATGCATTGCAAGTGGTGAATAACTATATTTATACTGGAGGGTCTGATGAAGAAGTTTGTCTATGGTTACAGGGTGCAGACAATTCCGTGAATCTTGTGAAGAAAGTGAGAATTGCTGGTGGAGCTATACGAAGTTTGTGTCCACTTAAAGATGATTTAGTGAGTTTTAATGAAAGGTGGTGTTTATGCTTGAAAAATTGAAAAAAATTCGAAAAAATTGAATTGTTTTAAGCTTGTTGGAACAGAATGTGGTGCGTTAGTATCGTTATTGAATTTGCTGACTCCATTGAATAATCGTCCCGCAATAAATTTGGCGTCAGAAATACGTGCATTTTGTTGTACTCATAATGGCAAATTACTTATTAATAGTTTAGGGTAGTATAGTCATTTCTTTTAATTGAACCAGCTACCTCGTTTTTAGAGAAGTTTATTTCAACAAAGCAGCATCCAATAATAGTTCGCATTATATTTGGAAGGATGAAGAGATCCGCTTTAATACATTGAATAATTCTCCTGGACTTTTTTACACTGCTTTTACCTCTGACCGCACACTTTACGTTTTTTCAGGTAGCATTAATTTTTAAAATGGTAACAAGCCAGAAAAAATTTCGGAGAAGCTGAAGTGTAAAATTTTTGGCAACTTTTTTGGTCGCCGCGTTCCGCGTGGCAAATTTTTAAAACAAGCAAAAAACAGCGAAAATTTTTGAAAGTGCTTGTTTTTAATCTGAAAATGCTCAGAAATTGACAATTTTTGGTGAAAATTTGCTAAAATTTTGGCTTTTTTGGTGAAAAAATGGCCCATTTTAGTGAAAAAATTGAAAATTTTGGTGAAAAATCACAATGAGGGGCCAATAGGATTTTTTAATTTCAAAAATATTGGGCAAAATTATAAAAGGGGGAGACCAAGAGCGAAATTTTTTCGGATTTTGGAGGAGCCCCCTGTTAG
The DNA here is from genome assembly GCA_034699885.1 of Acrobeloides thornei. Taxonomy (NCBI): domain Eukaryota; kingdom Metazoa; phylum Nematoda; class Chromadorea; order Rhabditida; family Cephalobidae; genus Acrobeloides; species Acrobeloides thornei. Next base: position 6,959 of record JAQGCP010002565.1, on the reverse strand, counting down.
CGCCCTGACTACGCTACTGGCAACAATATTTTTTAGCTTATCATAACTTCTATAGAACTTTACCGTTGACGGGTGTCCCTATCGCATTGTTATGGGTTAACGACGCGTTTTTATTATTGCAAACTTTGACTGGAGATTTGGTAAGGCTGCTTTCAAGCATGTCAAAAAAAAAGTTGTCACAACGTTGTCAAAAAAAGTAACTTTGCCTGATTTTTAATAAAATTGTGTTTATTGAAACGATTGGTCATGAAGCATAAAATTTTATTTGTTTTTTTTGCTCCTTGATCAATAAAATTTTATGGCTTGTGACCATTCGTTTCAATAAACACGATTTTATTGAAAATCAGTCAAAGTTAAACTTTTTGACATGCTTGAACGCAGTCTAAGAGTTTGATTTGATTGTTATAATCTTGATCTGTTTCTAGTTACATTTCTGCATTATGTCAGAGAATATCCAACAAATGAATACTCTTGGTACAATTGAAGGAGATGTGACAATTACTACTGTATGTGAAGTTTCTGAAGATGACGACTACTTATTTTTGGGAACATCCAAAGGACAAATCTTGGTTTATTCGAAAAGTCGTCTACAAGTGATATATTTTAAACATTTCTTTCTGTAAAACTGAAATTATAGTTGCTTCATCCTATTCATAAAGCTCACAAAAATAAGCCAATAACAGACTTAAAGCTTTTCGAAAATTTTCTGTACTCAATTGGTCGAGATGGATATATTAGTTGTTGGAGTATCTCTCATACCAGTAAGTTTTTATTAGTAAGCTCAAATTTCTAGTCTCGACAATCTTCTTCGCTCTTTAAAATTGAATAAGAAAAAATGTATTGAAACGAAATAATCGGTCATTAGAAAAATTCAGACTTTATGGATTTGTTTGGGGCGAGCATGAAGTATCATGTAGATCACGAAGAATAAAATACCAAAAATCTCCATTTTTCGTTTTCCGAGTTCAGCAACAGACCACTGAAGACCCCTGACGGTCCCTATAGTTAATCTTTTTTTAATTTTAGAGCCATTTTTGACCCTTATTTCACGACGCCAAATTTTGGAATGGCCAAGCAAACTAATGATACATCATTATGATTGTGAAAACAGACTCTACTTAGCTGGCTTTCATGGGGTAGACAATTTGTTTCCAGCGTCGTAACTCAGATCCAAATTTTAGGAGGGAAGTTTTGATTTGGGGGAGGAAGTTCTTAAGAAAAGTTTCAAAATTTCGCTTATTTTTTTGCAGAAAGCGTCATTTTTGTAAAGATATTTTTTTGTTTGGTGAAGAAAGTTTCCCCCTGGTTCCTCCCCCATACGGCGCTGTTTGTTTTCTTTATTTTATTTACATTTTTAGATTGAATTTCGACTAGTTGATGTAGCGACGAAGCTTGAATTGTGCAAAATCGATTGTGGCGGCGGCCATCGACAATATCAAATTGAACTTCATGGCACCAAAGTTATTTTTCATTTTCTCCACAAAGGTTTATTGAAATGCGCCGAGACTAGTCTGGTTTACACTCGAAACATTGTTGTATGTTTTATTTAGAGATGGGCTGAGAGATTTTTTCAATCCAGTTTTCAGAAAAATCTTTTTTTACCCCGTAAAAATTCATTTGTAAGCACCAAAATGCAAAAAATTTCATTTCTATGAGAATTTAGAAATCAAGATCTACAATTTTTGTGAAGAACACTTTTTGCCAAAACTTTAAAAACTGGAGAAAAATCACTAAAAATAGAAACTATGGAATTTTTAGTGTTTGAAAAATCGTGTCAATAAACAAGATTTATTGAAAATCAGGGAAATTCCAATTTCTCCAGTTTTTTATGTCTTGAAAAAAAGTGATTTTCATCAAATTGTAGATCTTGATTTCTAGATTCTCTTAGGGAAAAATTTTTACATTTTGGTGCTTGTAAATAGATTTTTACGGCAAAAATCTGAAAAAAACCGGAAAAATCTGAGAAAAACCGTTTTTTTCCGTAAAATCCCATCTCTAGTTTTATTGTTACTATGTTATAATTTGGCCATTTAGGGGCCATTTCACACGGGGCAAATCACGTGTTGTGGAATTATGAATTATTGCAAAATGGGAATGGTTTTATTTACTGGCGGAATTGACACTCGATTTGTTTGCACCAAAGTTGAAGAGAACGGTATATTTTTTCTTGAGAATTATTAATAAGTGGTCTCTTTAGTTATGTGTAGTTGATAAAATTTCTAACATTGATTGAGATATTCTTGATATCAAATTTTTAGGCTTATTGTCTCCTTTCTTCAGCTCAACTCAGCATTTATCAAGCATTCATGATTTAGATTTTGATGAACACACCATTGTTACTGTTGGTGGCCGCGCAGAACTTATTTGCTGGAGGTTTGTTGATAATGAAGTGAGGAAAAGTAGGTTATAAAAAATTTTATTAGGTTGGTACATAAGTCTTAATCGGTTGTTTACATTTAACTTTTAGCGCCAAGAAAAAGATTCAGCCTTTGGCTGTTTATATATTTCTATAAAGCAGACCACAAACTGCAAAGATGTTGTGCGCATCAATGCGCCCTTTTATACACAACAACTCGGTCGCCTGGCTGAAGCAGTCCGCCAAAAGAGGGCCTGACAGGACCAAGATCATTCTACAGCACGACAACGCTAAACCTCATACTGCAAAGCTGACTAAGGGCAAAATTTAGGAGTTTGGTTGGGAAGTTTTATCCCATTCTTTTTATTTACTGGCCCCTGCGCCATCGGACTCCCACCTTTTTTCCGGGACCTACAAGTTACCCTTGAAGATATGCACTTCAATGATGATGAAGAAGTTAAAATATAGCTTACGAACTATTTTGACTCCAGTCCCAGAATTTTCTATGATAGAGGCATCCGCAGTTTGTCTACACATTGGGCGAAGCTAATGAAGAAGGAGCATACGTTGACTGAATGTTGTGTGTAAATAGAAAATAAAAGTTGATTTAAAAAACCGATTAAGACTTATGCATCAACCTAATAACTCCAATTTTTGGATATGCTCATCACGACTTCATTAATTTAAATTTGATATGTTTCTTAATTTTAGGCGAAACACTAAGAAATATAATATCTATTCAATTCGGTGACGATTTTCGTTTGGTGTCGGTTCGAATTTGTCGTCTTGCTTATAATCTCGATGATGGGAGGAATTATAATGGAAAAGAAGTCGAATTTTTTGAGTCTTGCTATTTGATCTTAATAGTTTGTTCTGATGGAACACTAAGGTGGGGCTTATAAAATACATTTTTCAATTTTTTAAGGGTCAAACAAAGGTTTTCAGGGAATGTGCACAATTTTTTTCGTTCAATTATCCCCTAAATATGTCATTTTTAAACAATTTTAGAAAAAATTTTTCGATTTTTGGGAGGGGGTGACCCCCTGATCCACAATAGCTTCTAATTTTCGAAAACTTTAGAGGAGTAATATTTGATTGTTCGACTATAGAGATCGTGCCGCTTTTTCGAATCGAGCCAGAACACTTATCGATGTTAATGAAGTCTGAGCTATTTGGCAATAAAATCTATGCTATTTCAACAAGTGGTATGCTCTATAAATATGTATATTTGTTAAATGGAAAAGACTGCCCAGCGGTAATATTTTATTTGTACTATATTGTTTATTTTTTATCTAGGAAGTTGTGAAGATTGCTGAGATCAGAATAGAAAATTGTGGCCTTTCTGCACTTGATATTATTAAGCCCCAAGTAGTTAATTCTAAATTTTCTTCTCCCGAAGTAAATTGCGCTTTCATTGGTTCCGAGTCTGGCAAAGTTTCCATTGTTGGTAGGGTTGATTCCAATTTTGCTGTGAATTTTTGTACTTCTAGATTTAATTTCAAATAAAATCATCGCTGTCTATTGTTATCATAACTCAACGATAACAAGTAAGTACTGCTTTATTGGTGATAGATGTTACTATACAGTCAACCCTCGACCCTGAGAAATATCGATAAATATATTTCATTGGATGAGAAATTGAGAATTCACATTTCGGGAATGTGCGCCATCGATTACCCGCATAAAATTACCCGTATAAGAGTCAGTAAAAAATTTTTTTTCAAAGATTCAAGATATAGAAGTGGGTCCCCCTTTAAGGAATTTTGCTCTCATACCAGCTATTGCATTAATAAATTCAGGTATAAAGGCTTTCTCTATTATGGGTCCACTGAATACTGTCCACTATGATATTCTCACCATTTCACTTGACTGTCGACTTGCTATGCACAAATTTTCACATGAATCAAATTCGGTAAATTATTCCTTCGTGTTCCATATATTTTTTTTATCTGTGTATTTAGGTTTCATTTGAACGAGCTATCATGTTGAATGTTTCTGATCCTGCCAGTTTCCACTGCTCGAAGAAAGAAAACGATTCTGAAAGCCATTATCAAGTAGCCATTGTTGGCAGTGGAATAGAAATTATCAACTTTTAATATTTATGTTTGTTATTATTGTTTTTGTTTAGCGCTGCAGAGTGAGCCAAAAAACAGTACTTTTTTTTGGCGAAAAATTTTTTTTTCAAAATCACCTATAAGGGGTATTTTCATGCAAGAAAGCGTGCAACCGATTTCTCGCATGAAAATACCCCTTATTGGTGATTTTTGAAAAAAAATTGTGAAAATTTTTCACCAAAAAACGAAAAGTACGGGTTTTTTTGCTCACTCTGCAAATGGGTGGCTAGGGGTGACACGGGTAAATTCATTTTGAGGATAAAATTATTTTTCATCTATAAATTATCCTATTTTTTATATTTAAATATCAAAAATTAGTTTGACTAAATTCTTTATCATCCCCTTAATAAAAGAAAGCCAGCCTATGTTGTTAAATTTTAATCATTTGTTGATATAATAAATAATTATTTAGTTTTAAATTTGGGTAGATGGGCTAGTTGATGATTTTTGATGAAAATGTCCGGAACACATAGATTGTTGGCCTCAAAGTTTTGCCTGAGCTCAAAAAATTGAAAATTTTGAGCTTAGGCAAAACTTTGAGGCCAAAAATCTATGTGTTCAGGACATCTTTATCGAAAATCGTCAACTGTTCTCTTTTTTTCACTGTTTCATTTGAAAAATTAGAAAAGGCTCGACATTATCTATTACGTAGATCATAAAAAGCCTGATACAAGGTGCGCCTAAAGTTCGTGTACACTTTGAAATTAGCGGAAATTCCAATGAAAAGTATATAAAAATTTTAGTTTCTGGGGTAATTTTATGCGAGGAATTGATTGCGCGCATTTTCAAAGCATGAAAAAATCTACGCCTGACCCTGATTCAGGCAATTTTCGCTTCAATACCTATTTCAATTCTGACTCCTACCAATCATCTTCCAGGCGAGGGGGTAATTTTATGCAATGAATCGATTGCGCTTATGAAAAATTTCTTGGCTTCTGATTCAAGCGATTTTTATTTCGAGGCACCCACATTTCCTGAATCAGGGAAGCATTTTCGCGGAAATAGATATTGAAGCGAAAATTGCCTGAATCAGGGTTAGCTAGGTTTTTTTCATGCTTTGAAAATGCGCGCAATCAATTCCTCTCATAAATTACCCCCGGAAAACTTGAATCCCGAAATTATTTTTTTGTTTTTCTAATTTTCATGGGAATTTCAAAATTTCCGCTAATTTCCAAATGTACACGAACTTTAGACGCACTCTGTAAGGTGTTTCTCAAAAATTGAGCAAGTGGGCGGATTCATCTTCAAGTTACGTTTCGGATGTCACGCTATCCCCATTTGAACATCGGCATACTTTTTCATTTTCTTGTCATTAGTAAAACTTATATTAGCTTACCTAGTAATTTATTAGTGTTTTTCGAATATGGTATGTGAATTTTTTTTGTGTACTCAATTGTTTTTTGTTATAGTTTGGTTGGATTCATGAAAGTTTTCGGCAGTTAGTTAATCGAAAATACGGTCATGAAGTTTGGCTGAAAATTTTGTAAGAGTTTTTCCTTTTTTGGCTCCGAAATTTGGGGATTCTTTTTCAGGGAGCTTGCAAAATTTGAAGAAGGTACTGAAAGTGAGATTGGTCATTACTATAAAGATGAGGTAAATATTATTAATGGTTATCACCCAAAAATCCTTCAAGAAACTCAACAGGTGTCATCTCAAACCCCCAGGGAGGGGTCGGTATATTTCGCTTCAATACATCACTTCTTCCTTGAATCAGGGAATCACACAGCCCAAAAATCCTTCAAGAAACTCAGAAGGTGCCATCTCAAATCTCCAGGGAGGGGTCGGTGTATTTCGCTTTAATATATCACCCCTTCCCTGAATCAGGAAATCACACAACCCAAAAATCCTTCAAGAAACTCAAAAGGCGCCATCTCATTCACACACGGGGAGGGGGGACATTTGCCCACGATCACAGTTCTCCCATCAAATTGCCCCCACGTTGTGAATTGTGCGAATTTCACAAACGTAGAAGAAGTTGGCGTGGAGGAAATGTGCGAATCCTGAAACCTTTTGACCATGATTCAGGGAAGGGTTAGTGTATTGAAGCGAAAATCGAAAAATACCCTTATAAGAGGGCAATGTGGTCGAAAATGTCACCACTGGGGGTTTTTCTATGTGGGGAATCGATTGCGCGCATTCCCGAATCCTGAAAATGCTTTCCTGGCCCTGATTCAGGGAAGGGGTCAGTGTACTAAAGCGAAATACACTGACCCCTCCCTGAAGCGTTTTCAGTGTTCGGGAATGCGCGTAATTGATTCACCCCCCCCCCCCAGGGGTGTCATTTTAGACAACCTAGCCCTCATGCACGGCTAATTTCCATTTTCGCTTTAATACGCCCCTTCCTTGAATCAGGAAAAAATTTGGCGCCAGATTTAGAAGTTAGACATCAGGGTTCAGGAATGCACAAACGTCGTTTTTAAATTTATTTTGCAAAAAAGTTGATCTTATTTTAAGGATACCATGCGAATCGTTAATGCTATGGCCAACAC
>JAQGCP010002564.1:0-10231 GCA_034699885.1 Acrobeloides thornei | reverse complement strand
TTTAATAAAGCAGGGGGTTTGTGAAGGAACTTTTTGAAAATTCAACATTTTATAGGTTCAACTTGAACTCGATTTTTTATGCGAATTTCAAAATCTAAGGGCCCTGTTTTCCACCCTCATACAATTTTGCTTCAAAAATTGGAAACTACATGGTACAAAAGTATTAAAGAAAAATCAAGCCTACTCTACTAATACAGGGTGTTCCAAATTACGGTTTTCTTGTTTTGGAACACCCTGTAATTGAAAATAATAACCAAAAACCTTGAAAATAATTATATATCTGTATATAGGCCCCTAAAACACGGTTGCAATGCAGAATAAATACTATTATATATACAATAACAGCATTGCTAAGAGACTGAAAGATTATGTCTAGAGATCTATTCGGCTAAAATTACAAACAAATTAATTAGCTAATATATCAAAATTTTTGAGAATTGTTTTTACAAAAAAATCATAGCATCTATGCTATTCCCAAATTGAAACTACTAACAGACGGTGAGTGTGATGATATGTGTAAGAGTAACACGTAGAGTCTGAAACTACCGCCAAAAAAATACAACAATGTTTTAGGGTAACAAAAAACAATGAAAAAAAACAGGGTGGCAAGTTGAAGAAAACGCCCTAACTTTTCTGTACATACACTCGAAAAAAGAATTAAAAAAATTTAACAACCGGCTAAATATACAAGACAAGAAAATGGATCTATAAGCTAATTGGATGCGAGAATTGGCGACAGTGCCGGCTTCGGAAAATTGAAAAAAGTCAAAAAAAAAGTGGCCGAAATCGACAACGTTCGCTGGTTAATAGAGGTCAATCAAATTATAAACAAGTTAAATTAAGAAAAGGTTGAAATACTTTAAAACAGGGTGTCCCAAAAAAGTAGGATTTTCTTTTTATCCCTCTAGGGGTCATTTTTAGAAAAATTTTTTCATGAAAAATCACGAAAATTCCAAAACCAGCATGGATCAATTTGTTTATAACTCAAAAAACGACTATTATTCGCCCGCGAAATAATACACAAAATATTACACTACCTAACATAAAATTTGAGCTAGAAAGCAGAAAAGCATTTTTCAGAAAGCAGCAAGCGTCCTAGAGAGAAACACAAGTTACAAAAAAGTATATTATGAGCAGAAATTTTTCTAAGCTGCTGGCCATTGCCAAATCCGTTCCAAGTCATTGTAAAGGAACGGATTCCCACCAATGTCTGCACTTGTAAGTTCACGCCCCAATGGCTGAATATTGTTGGTGGTGGAGTCTTTTGATGAAGCAGCGGACATCTTCCAAACATCACCCCGTTCTTTTGGAAGAATGGGAGTGAAGAGCGGCGAATCGCTCAACGATTGATACTGTTCACCGATTGGAGTCCTCAATGCATAGAGATTGCTGAGGATATTCTCATTCACCAATGGTGGAAGGTCTTCGATGAATTTGTCAATGTTGAAATTGGATACGTTACCGTTACCATTCTCTTTTTCGGGGTGTTGATCACGGTTCCACGAGTTGTTGTTTCGAATGCTAAAAAAGTAGAGTTAATAATAAAAAAAAAGATTTTCCTGGGGTCCAAGATAAAAAAATTTGTGTCATTTTTTTGTAGGCCATTTTCAAAAACACTTACTTTAAGCTCGTTGGCCGTTTCATTGTTAACGAACTAGTCCGTTGTCGGAACGCATCAAATGGCATTGACTCGAGTTGAGCCGGTTGAATTCTCAACTCATTGAAGTACGAAAACAAGTCGTGCGCAACCGGCGCATTCTCATCCACCGAGCATACTGATGGGGCCTTGTCCGTATCACTCCAATAGAATTCATACGGCTCGTCGAAGGAGCCAACAGGAAGTGAAGTATTCTGGGGTGTCATATCAGACTGATTCGGACTCTTGGCATGTTCGATTGGCATGGCCTTCGAGTGTTCCACGTGACGTTGGTTATTACGATGGATTGTGTGGAGAAAAGATGAATGGCGAGAATTAGGTGGTGGAGGAGTGACCATGTCGTCCGAAATTGAGCTTGTTGTAGAGGCATTGCTTGGAAACTCGTCTGATAATGCATGTAGCCGTGATCGGTTGAGCAAGGAATCTAAAATAAAAATATTGATTAAAAATCATTTTTTGGTGCCAAATCTACCTGAAACAAGATTTCCACTGCTATTTGAGCCATCCATAAGCGAACCACAATAACCATTATCTGGATCGTTTCTCATCCTCATCACCATTTCTTCCATCTCGGCATGGCTCAGCGCTTGCGGTGTTGTCGAGTTCGAATCCTGTGCTGATGGCAATGATGGAATCACGAGTCGTTGAGTTCCATTGTTCAACAAAGAATATTGTAAGAATGAAGGTAGGACTGGGAAAGTCGATGGAAGCTGCTGTGGCAACCGTTGATTCGAATCCTTCAATGATGACGAAGTTGGCGGTGTTGTTCCTGTAGCTGGAGCACGACGTTTCCATCCATCAACCGAAGCCATCTCATAAAAGTATCCATCCGTGTTCGGATCATATTTCATGCTCGGCACTGTGTTGTTCACACCCGGATTCATAGCAAACTTGTTGCCTGGTTGTTGTTGAGCATTGTTGGCGTTGGCCATTTCTGTAGATAGAAGCAATTTCTGCTCATTTTCATCGGCTTTGAGAGGAGCTGGCACACCGTGAATTTTTGGATTACGTCTTCGCCAGCCACGCGAGCCGTTGTGCTCATAATAAAATCCATCACTAACAGGGTCATAATACCAGTAATCCTCTTTCTTCTCTTTAATATTTTGTGATTTATCTGACGAAGTGTTCAATTCACGTACGAAGCCTAAAAAAATGTTATTAGAAACATATAAGGTTTTTATGAAAAAACCTGTCTGATCTGGCGAATCATTGGATGGAGCGTATGAAAAGTTGGCACTAAGACGTTTCGTGCGTTGTCTTGGATTCTTTTTGGCGCCACGCTTTTTCTTTTCGTCGATTGGATTTGTCGGAAAACTGCTAGGGAGTATAGTCTGTTTGATGGAAGTCTGAGATTCCATACTGCTTTTTCGATTCACTGAATTGGCACGGCCGGACGGCGATGGAGTTTCTAAAAAAATGGGTTTGAAAAATTTCTCGCTTTTGATTCAAAAGGTACTGTTTTAAAACTCCTTCCCGCTTTTACGTTGAAAAATGTCCTAGAGCAAATTAATAAGCATACCTCGATCAGTACCGTCTTTGTCCATAAGTTTTTCACCGATATACCAAGCCAATGGCTTGTTTCCACGTCGCATAACTGGAGTATTTTTTCCGCGGCTCATGAGTCATAAAATTTTAATTCTTCTTAGTTCATATAATATAGAGTGACTACAAAACTAAAAGTAAAAGGTTAAAAAAGAATTCGATCCAACTTATAAACGCGACTCGAACTAGTCAAATAAACAAATCTCGAATGAAAACCGACACGGGTTCAATTCTCGAGAAACAAGTTGATGATAGAAAATAAATCAGTGTGAGACTGTTTAATAAATGGACAATTTAATTTAATAAATGGACAATTTAATAAATCCAATTGTACAATTATGAGAGTGTTGACTAAAACAAAATCGAATCATGATGACAAATAATGAGAAAGGTGCCGGAGCTTTCCCGCTCGCCAACAAATCTCGTCAACAAACACGTCCACAAACACTATCGGAACACCTTTTAGCTTAGTGAGACAGGAAATAAGCTAACACACACTCATATAAGCGGAGGAGCAAAAATGAAACACAGCACAGAATGACGATGAATGATAGAAATGCGGGACAGCCTGGCATAACAAAAGAAAATATGCAAGCACCGACGTGAGTCGTGGCTTTCCGTACAGAGAAATGGTTTTTGAGGCTTTCCCCTTTTCGATAAAGGAAATAAAACGCGAGCAGCTGCGAAAGCGACTGGCCCAACAATGAGTCAGGCCACAGAACGGTCTTTGAATATTGCGTAATTTTATATTCAACACGTTCACTCGCCGACAAAATGAGTCGGGTCGGTCGAGAATAGAATAGACGAATGAAAAATCGTTAATGGGAAAAATGGCGAAATAAAAATGAGTCATTGGAGAGAAAAATTTTTTGATCTTTTTTTGTATAACGTTTAGTCATTGGCGCAAAAGAAAAAAAGTGGGAAATTATAAGCGAAAACAAAATGTGGTTCGTGGAAAATTTCATTGTATTATCGGCTGATAAACGTAATGAAGTTTCCCTATGGGAACACGTGGTTTTCGTATAAAAGATTTTGAAATTTCTTTCATTAAAACACAAAGAATTAAGTATTAACAAACGTGAAAGGAGAAAATTAGATTTTATTTTTGTAGGATAAGCCCAGTTTTGAATAAAACTTTTGCAAGAAAGTTCACGTTGTAGCGTCCTTTTTCCCCTAAAAAGGACAACTGAGTCGATAAGAGCAGTTTGAAACTGCGTCAAAAGCGCGTCGTAACTGCGTTTGAACATGACTAATTCATTTCCACCGAACCCTATGGCTCATTTTTGTTCATTTGCCGAATCAGCAAAAGGTCTTTTCACTAAGTTTTTGCTCGTTGATAAGTTCGACAGAAAACTATACAACAAAGAAAATTTTTAGCTAAAAAGGCGAAAATTTTTAAAATTTCTTCGTTGTCGAACTTATCAATGAGCAAAAACTTAGTTAAAAGACCTTTTGCTGTTTTCGGCGAAATGCACCTTATTCGCGTTTGTGTTCTTATAGTTTTGAGTATACAAATTGTGTTCCAACTGGGAACACAATATTTTCCTGAATACTTATGTCATAACACAACTTTTGTCCCCGCGAACCTCATTTCCACCCTTCCCATGTAATTTTAACGGGGTTTTTTTAAACACAAAAAGGCCAAGTTTTTACGGGGGTACCATCTTATGAAAGATGATGAGCGAGATTTTAAAACCAAAATGAACTTTCTTTTCTTGAAGGTCTCCTCATTCCATATCACTACAAAATCCCCTCACTTATTTTGCCTACGTGTAAAGGTTGACTCGGCCAACTTGGCTGGCTTCCCTCCTTTTTTCCCATCGACTGGCAGGTTTCCAAGTCAACAAAATACATCTGACAAAAAGCTCTTTAATCTTTGATTTTCTCTAGCAATTTACACAACTGCTGACCTTGTTATTGCTATTGGATTTTTTTGTTTATATTAACAAAATACTTGACCTAAATAAACTAATTGGAAAAGGTCAGTGGAAGAGATCTCTATCGGAGAAAAACCGAGAAACCATTTATGTGTAAGAAAAGTCGATGGCGGTCGAAGTCCGAAGCGCGTGATGTGTTCGATCAGATGATCTTTCTGGGAGAAAATCAACTTAAAAGTCTCGAGAAAAACAACTCGAGAAAATATGTTATCAACAGTGATATTAACGTTGAGCAAAGTTCAAAGGTTCCTTCCGAAAAAAGAAAAGCAATCTTTGATATAAAATGAGAAAAAAGAAGACTTTGGCAATTGGCCAAAAAGCCTCAAGACATGCATATGCCTCAAACGTACTCTCGAATCCATGCAAATTAGTCGGGCGAGCAATTCCCAGCCAAGTAGATCACTTCTTAGAAACAAGAGACAATATAACCAACACTTACACCACATTTAGTATAAGCTATGCAACAACATGCTACATGTTGCTTCGGAACTGCGCTTTTGTTTCTTCGTTTGCGGGTGAGTGTTTTGAGCTATTGGAGTCTGAATGGATGGAGATTGCCAAGGCTACATGAGAATTCAATTTATTCACCCCAAGGATTCAATTAGACGAGAAAAAACTCAAATTAATGTTTTTAGATATACAGGGTGGGATAAAAAGTTCCCTGATTCAGGAAAAAATTAGGTTTTTGAAGCGAAAAGTCTCTTTTTCATATTTGTTGCAAAATCCGAAAAAAGAAACTTTTCGCTTCAAAAACCCAATTTTTCCCTGAATCAGGGTCAGGGAAGTGTTTTCAGGGTTCGGGAATGCGCGATATCGATTCTCTACATAAAATTATCCGGGGTAATTTTTAGAAATCCCAAAAAACGAATGAAATGAAGAAAATATGAAAAATTGAGTGATTGTTTTAAAAATTAAAGACCTACCATTTTCTTAGGTGAAAAATTACGCCTATTTGATCAGAACACGACAAAAAATGAATACAATTTTCAACCTGTCGTGAGAATTTAAACAAACTTTTCATTTTCCACGAACTTGGCAAGCTTTCGCGGGGTCACATGACAACGAATAATAGCCGGCCGCGACTTTTATTTTTTCTAAAGTTTAATGAAGTACTCAGAATGAGCCAGCCCTTTAATCAAAAAGGATAATAAACATATTAGACATATTAAATAGCCGGGCACATTTCTTCATCATAATTACACACTAAGTACAACAAACAAGCGCAGTGGGTGTGTGTGCGTTTAGCATCGAAATTGTAGACCAACAATTCAGCGCTGATAAAGACATAGGGCACATATGGAAAATTAAATGAAGAGAGCGAAAATATGCAATCTCGCTTCCGGCACGTTATCACATGCATTTATTAATGTGGGAAAGGAGAGGTGAACGAACGAAACGGGAAATGAAGAAGGTATGAAAAATGGGGAGAAAAAAATAGAAAATGAAGAAAATAAGGAAAATGAGAAGTGAACGAATGAAATGAAGAAAATATGGAAAAAATGGAAAATGAAGAAAACATGGAAAAGAAGAGGTGAACGAACGAAATGAAGAAAATATGGAAAAAATGGAAAATCGAAAAAAATGGAAAATCGAAAAAATGGAAAATGAAGAAATATAATAAGCAAACTCGCTTCCAGAACGCTATCACATGGCATTCATGAATGTGGGAAAGAAGGTGAACAAACGAGCTCACGTTTGCAGGATTTTTGATTATTGCTCGCTTTTCTTCAAAAATATTTGTGGATTTATGAAAGGCTAAATGCGGATAGAAGAAGCTAAAAGCTACTTAAAACATTCCATGTGTTGTGGAGAATTAAGATTTTATAAATGGGGACATATTAGGGACATAGTTGCGCAATTGAATTGCTGGGAGGAGGAATTTAGAAAAGTTGCATAAAAAGTACAAAATTTATCGAATTTGAAACTTGTTTTGGGTTATTGAAACGAAAACCCTGATTCATGTTTTCGTTTCAATAACCCAAAACAATTTTCAAATTTGTTAATTTTGACGTCATTTTATTCATTTTTATCTAAAATAACAACCACTTTAAAACTGTTCCTGTTCTCCCCAAAAAACAATCATCTATATAGACTAAACTATGACCAAAGTTCAGCTCGAGAAAAAAGGTTCAGTGTGAAATGATACAAAATGATGAAGAATGACTCATATCCATATCACTGGATGAATCTTTATGACGTTAGCTCTCGAGAATCCAAATAAACAAAAAAATGAAAATACAAATGAGCGAGAATGATTTCCCACTGACTCAATTATATACAATGACAAAAAAATGAGCAAAAATTAACGGGACCGACCTAAACAGAACGAATGGAAAATAATATCAGCTGATTGCTGGCTTGGCCAACAATGCGGACACACTCACTTTCAAAAGAGAAAGACCACAGTTCTTTTTCCTTCTTCTTCTTCTATCACTTGTCATTCTTCTCCCTTCGTGGAACAAACACAATTTTCGCGTTCGCATCATAAGCAAAACTCATGACTAAACAAGATAAAACAGAACGAAAGGGAGGAGAAGAAAGCTGGCGCTGCGCTGAATCGGCGTGCCTCGGCTTGTTTGCCTATGAAAAGAATTTATGATTTCATTTATACTAAAAATGATGATAAAGATAGAAGAATCGCGAAAGATCAACGTTGTTTTGAAACAATTTTGTGTGAATACACAAAATTGATTGATTCAGGGACGAAAAAAATAAAAAACTTGTGAAATTTCGCTTCAATACACAACTTAAAAGTATTGACGCGAAAATGATTCAGGTACGTGTATTACCACAAAAACATGAACGCAATGAAAATTGCGTTCATGTTTTCGTTGTAATACACAGAAGTTGTTTATTGACGCGAAAATTTTCGTTTTTCATCGACTTACGAAAACTGCCAAAAAAAATTCGAATTTTCGTGTTAATACACAACTTAAAAATATTGACACGAAATTATTCAGGTACATGTATTACCACGAAAACATGAACGCAATGAAAATTGCGTTCATGTTTTCGTTGTAATACACAAAAGTCGTGTAATGACGCGAAAATTTAAAAAAATTCTTGTTTTTATCGACTTACGAAAACTGCGAAAATGTCTCGAATTTTCGTGTTAATACACAACTTAAAAGTATTGACGCGAAATGATTCAGGGACGAATTTTCACTGCGTTCATGTTTTCGTGGTAATACACAACATTTCAAAAATTGCCAACTTCAAACACAATTTTCTCAAAAACTACAACGCAATTTTCTCAAAAACTACAAGTTTGTGTATTACAACGAAAACATCAAAATTTCAAACGCATTCAAAAAAATTCAAAAAAGTTTGTGTATTACAACGAAAAGCATGAACAATTTCAATCTCAAGGAGCTCAAAAAAGGTAGGCGCAACAACCAGAAAGCTTAGAAAACAAACATTAAAGTTGTATTAGTATGAAAACCTAATATCACCCACCAGCGATAATCTCACTAATTAATACACAAATGTAATCTTCTTTAATCCTCGAAATGATCTCGTGAAAAACGAAGGGTGTGACTAGGCCCGGCCGAAAACCAGCTGTTTTGAACAAGCTGACTTGTGTGTGTGTGTGTGCACGAAACCCCGAACGGATCACAGATCGCCGGTTGGTTTTTAAAGAAAAAGAAGAAAGAACAAAATGTGTTGAATGGAACACTTTCTCTCTCGCTTTTCTTGTTGTTAGTCCTGGTCATAAGCACGAGTTTGGAAGAGCCAGCCGAGAGCGAGGAAGTCGTTCTCTTTTTAGCCGAGTCGGGCCACCAGTTCGTCTTCTCTTCCCTAATCCTGATCTTGCAACACGATACATATCTCTGCCGGATCTCTGCTTCTGTTTCCTTCTTTGCTTTCAGCGTTCCCGCCAGTTCGAGAAGCAAGGGCTAATTATCGATTGCCGAACATCTGGGCGGTCGACGGGCACGTGTCACACCATTTGTCATCGTCTGCATTTAGCGAGCAAATTTACCATAAACTGAAAATGCATGCAAGCTCATTTTTCATGTCGTTGAGACAGCGCAGTTTATAACAAAATTAGAAATTTGGTCGACAGGGGAAATCTTATTTTGTAATTTATCATTTTTTGGAAAAATTGGTTTAGGCTTAGGCTTAGGCTTAGGTCTAGGCTTGGGCTTAGGCTTAGGTCTAGGCTTAGGTTTGGGCTTAGACTTGAGCTTAGGTTTAGGCTTAAGCTTAGGTCTAGGCTTAGGCTTAAGCTTAGGTCTAGGCTTAGGCTTAGGTCTAGGCTTGGGCTTAGTTCTAGGCTTAGGTCTAGGCTTAGGCTTAAGCTTAAGCTTAGGTCTAGGCTTAGATCTAGGCTTAGATCTAGGCTTAGGCTTAAGCTTAGACTTAGACCTAGGCTTAGGTATAGGCTTAGGCTTAGATCTAGGCTTAGGCTTAGATCTTGGCTTAGATCTAGGCTTAGGCTTAAGCTTAGACCTAGGCTTAGGTATAGGCTTAAGCTTAGATCTAGGCTTAAGCTTAGGCTTAGATCTAGGCTTAGGCTTAAGCAAACTACACAAAAACATGAAAAAAACTTTTCTAGTCTAGACTAACTACTTATACATGAAGAAAAAACTAATTTGCTTCAAGTTTCTTTTTTTTATGTATCTCAAAGAATTATATTATAGCTACAAACTCATGAGCATATCTGAAGAATCGTTGTCACGCTTTTTTAGATGGATTCTTAGAAAAAATTATTCGAAAATTAGTTCCGGAAAATTGAAACAATCAACAAATGGAAAAGAGTCATCATTAAAATTTAATCCAAAGTGCATAATGATAACAAAAGCGCAAAAAATAAATGTCATATGTTTTGAAAGAGCATAAAAAATTCTATGATATAATTAGGGTTCGCGCTAGCTTTCGTGAAATGCAACGGGTTGAATTTGCCTGAACATTGACACGAAAACCCTGAATCTTAGAATTTGATTACAAACAAATTTTCAAAATTGTTATCTTTGAGACTCTACAAAATTTCGGTTTTGAGCAAAAATAAAAATCCAATAAAAATTTCGAAACCGTTGCCTCAAACACACAATTCGGAAGTGACCGAAATAGATGGGTGGACTCTTGAGAAATG
>JAQGCP010002563.1:0-10232 GCA_034699885.1 Acrobeloides thornei | reverse complement strand
AAACGACTTTTACACGATAAAGTTGACATCTATTTATTGTCCACAATTTACACGCAGCGTTGTTTGTTGAAGTTTAGGAATTTTTCCACGACGAATTAGGTCATATGGACAAAATAGAAGTCGTATCTCGTGTTCTCGACGTTATCTTGTCAACTTTATTGTGTCAACCTTTTGGGTCTTTATGAACCAGGGTTTGGGAGTGCGATTTTTGAGTTCAGCGCATAAAATTACTCCTAAAATGGTCATTTTCAGCAAAAAATTGTTCGAAAAGTGCGTCCTCTGTTCCGAACTAGTACCAAAATCCTTTTCAAAATACATTTTTTAAACTTGATATTTTTGTTTTTAGTTATTGCGTAATATTCCTGTTTATTTTAATCGAAAACTACCGCATGGATTTATTGAAGATTTCATCCGAGCTGAACGCACCTTTCTACACCAGATTATTTTTGATCCGATGTATTGTTGTGCATTTTGTGCTATCTTATACCTATATTTTTAGTGAACGTGAGCAAAAACCATTAAATCCTTATCCGGATGACGAAATTGATTTGCCTACTCAAGACTTTCAAGCATCTCCTACCAACAGCTCTCAAAATTTTGCTGGAACGGTATAGTCCGTTTCAGCCCCAACTATAAAAAAACTGGACCCAAAATTCAAAGTCCGAAGTTAGCATTCCGTCCGATCTGGCAAGTTAAGCAACGTTGATATTGTAGGTTCAATTCTCATCCGTTTCCTTGCGTCCGAATTCGTTAAAAATTTTTGCATATGGGTATTTTTACGTGAGAAACACACGTTGGTGTAGTTATTTTTTCAAAAAACCTTATGAAAAAATGATTTTTTTAAACTTTTCGAATAACACCTAATTTTGTTAAAAAAGGTTGTCAAAAATATTGTTTTCATAAATTTTTTTGAAAAACTTTGCCAACGTGCTCCTTAAATAAAAAACACATGAAATTTTTTTTTATTGAATTAGGACGCAAGGGAGCGGATGGGGATCGAACTTACGATATTCTATTCGTCCCAACGTTGCTTAACTTGCCAGATCGGACGGATTTTTGAATTTGTGGATCCAGCTCTTTTATAGTTGGAGCTGAAACGGACTATAGATTCGAACTTTTAAATTTTTTTAATACTTTTTGTTTTTAGATCTTTCATCCGTCACATGCAACACGCTTGGCTTTAGGAAATTCAGTTGATGATTTGTCACAACCGAGTATTAAGGATCAGTTCATTCTATGCGATATACCACAATGGTCGATTTGGCATACATGTTTTAAGAAAAATGTGAATAAACAAAAGAGAGAAGACGACGAGAAAGTCGGAAAATATGGTGCTTTCCAGGTAAATTTTAAACTTTAACTTGTTGTTGTGTACATGGTGAGCTAAAAAACCCGTACTTTTTGCGTTTTTTGGTGTAAATTTTTCAAAAATCATCTATAAAGGGTATTTTCATGCGCGCAATTGATTTCTCGCATGAAAATATTCCTTAAAAGTGATTTTTGAAAAAAATTTCGCTAAAAAACGCAAAAATACGGTTTTTTTTGGCTCACCCTGTATTTTCGTATTTTGTCTTATAACCAGTGGCGTTGGTGCACTCTGTGAACGTGAGCCCTCTTCGGCATCGGACAGCAGAGAAAAGCGTAAGGATATCCCTTATGTTTTTGTCTAAAATTTTTGAAAAAAAAAGTAAATTTTTTTGCTCCACCAATTGAAGGACCAAAAATCATTTGATCAAAAATAGAAAAAAAATTTTCCTTTGTTTTTGGTATCATTCGACTTCTCCCGAGCTAATTCGATTGCCGGGGGCCCCAGGGATAGGCGGTGAAGGGGGCTAGTTACGCCAATGCTCGTAACTATGACATTTGTTTTCCACTTTTCGAGTGATCAAATTTATTTAGCTACCAATAACATGTGAAAAAGTGGTTAGCAAGGAGAATGGACGTAAAAGATCGATCCAAACAGATGATGATGTTTTGGCTGCTTTTGATGAAGAATGTGAGCCTTCGGAGAAGAAGATTTGTACTAAGAAATTTATTGGACAAATGGTAATTAAATATGTTAGCTATTTTCATACTTAGTTTATGATCTGTCCATATTTTGACGGGGAAGGGAAAAGAGTACTAGTTCGAATGAGGTGGACAGTGATGTAACCAGAAATTTCGGAAGGGGGAACATTACATTTGTTTCCCCAAGGTGTTTTTTTCGAACTTTACAAAAAAATCATAAGGGTCTCCCTTACGTTTTTTAAAAATTGTTCCAAAAAAAATTTTGGGCAAAAACATAAAAGGGATTTAAAACATTTTTTTCTCAGACTTTTAAACTCAAAATTTCGATTTCCGGCAATTTATGCAACCCTAACTCCTCTTCTTTAGTCCACCTGTGATATTCATAAAAGAATATTTATTAAATGAACAATGTTTAGCAAACGACTACTTTGGTTCATAAAAATGGAGCTATCGACAAAGCGAATGCCGATGATTGGCTTCGTTGTTATGGATCTAGTTCTCAAGAGTCAGCAAATTCGAAAAACTCTGGTATGTTTTTTTACTAAAAAATCATTACAACTTATAAGTATAGTTTCGTCTGGTTATCAAAGTCAAACGATTTCACAACAATTAGAAACGTTCAATTCAGAGTCGACTTCATCGGTTGGCAATCTAAGTCCGACACAAAGCCCCGATTCGATTCAGATCCCATCGTCCGAAAGTGACAATTCATCTAGGCTAGCTTCAACACAATTGAATACATCGACGCCCATTGGAAGGGCTCCGGCGCTCAAAAGTCCTTACTTTTCGAAAACATCCACAAAGGGCACGATTCGATTCAAGTAGGTGCTTTGAGTGCTAAATGTATTTGATATACAGGGTGTTCAAGCATGAGTTCCCCGATAAGAAAATTCGATTTCTTATCGAGGAAAAAAGATTTTTGGATACGGTCTTTTGTAAGTTGCTAGACACATGTAAAGATATTTTTTCTAACAATATTTTTATGATTTTTTGAATAAGCCTGTATATTAAAGCGAAAACCTGAAATTTTTCCTTGTGGAATTTTTAAAAAAATAACACCGCCATCTTGTAGAGCGCATCGGAAAACCGTAGTACCCCCAATTTGTGTGAAAATTGGAGATACCCTTTTCGAGAAAATTCAAAGTTTGACCGAAAATAGCATATTTTACCGTTAATTTATGCAATTTTAGCAAATTTTGAGTTGAATTTTCTCGAAAAGGACATCTCCGATTTTCACAAAAATTGGGGTACTACCGTTTTTTGATGCTTTCTACAAGATGGTGTCGTTATTTTTTGAAAATTCCACGTGGAAAAAATTCAGGTTTTCGCTTTAATACACCAGCTTATTTAAAAATCATGAAAAAATATCCTTACATGTCTAGCAATTTACAAGAGACCATATCCAAAAATCTTTTTTCCTCGATAAGAAATCGAATTTTCTTATCCGGGGACTCATGCTTGAACAACCCTGTATTTTAGTGCATTAACTGAGCGCAACAAACTTAATCCGTTCAGAAAATCTTCGTTCGACTCTTCGATTATGTCTGATTCGGTATCGCTTAGTATGGAAAATGCTACTCCAGACACATCGACCTTGGATCGAAGCCCTGTTTCGGCTTCCGCAAATGTAGGTTTATTATTGTGATTACATTTGTTTTGTTTGCATTTTATTGAACGAGCTTGCGAAATGTTTTTTTACCGTTTCGGGCTTTTTAAATTTTGAAAAACATAGATAGATTTAGTATATATGTTACGGGAAAATCTGCTCAGTTCAGATTTTCCCGTACATATGTACCTTAATTATAATAGTTTTATACAGGGTGTTCCAAAAAAAACTGCCATCTGGTCATTTTTTGGCGAAACTTTTTCAAACAATTTTTTCTTCCAAAATGACTCAAGGGTATTTTTATGCGAGAAATCGATTGTGCGCATCGAAAAACCTTGAAACGTCTTTCAGACCATGAAATATCCTATTTTCAAATAGGAATTTCTACCAAAAATAGCTGAAAAATACGAAAATCTTATATTCCATGGTCTGGGAGGCGCCTTCAAGGGTTTTCGATGCGCACAATCGATTTCTCGCATAAAAATGCCCCTAATGAATCATTTTGGAGAAATTTTTACAATAATTTTCGCCAAAAAATTACCAGATAGTGGTTTTGTTTTTGGAACACAGTGTAAGATTTTTTACAGGGAACCGCTTCACAATGTGGCTCTATGTTCAAAAGTTTGGAGCTTTCCTCAGATTCGGCGAAAGAACTGAAAGATGAAGAAGAAAATGCCCAGCCAACAACTGATGACCCCTTACAATTCATTAAAAAACTTGGCAAGTTTAATACTTAAGGTTTTTCCAATGGGCATTTTTTCCCTGAAAGATTTTTTGAATTTTTATTCATTTTTTAATAGAAATTAATTTTAAAACATTTTACAAAAAAAGTTATTTACAAGCCCCCCAAACAACCCAGAATATTTTTTGGGTTGTAACATAAGTTGTTGCTGCCCAAAAAATATATCGAAAATCGGCATTTTTCGCTCGTTTTCTATGAAATTGTTTTCAGTAGCGGGTAAGAGTGTATATTGAACACAATCCAATCGGTCTTTTTAAGCGAAACTCATGTTTTCGTGTCAGTTAATTTAAGGCAAAATTCCAACAAAAAATCATAAAATGTATATTTCAAATAGGTTTTTTATTACATCCTGTCCTTTTTAACCAGTTTATTTTTTAGCGTATCGTCATACTGGCCTAAGACGCTCGAGTACGAAAATTCTTTTTGATTGAATTATTAATTGGAATAGGATAATTGCTAAGTTAGCTTTAAGATCATGTTTTCATATTTTGAGATTATTTTTGGTTATCTATAGCGATCCATAAATCAAATAAGTCCTCTATTTTTAAAACGAGAAAGATTTCTTTTGAAAACTTTTGATTTTTGGATTGTTATCTATTTATTTATATGGGTATATGACTTGAATTTTTATTCAATCAATTTTCAATTTTTGTCATTGTTTATATATATCATAAAATTTCTTTTGAAGACAAGCAACATCTCCAATAAAAAACCTAATACAATAATAATTTTTATTAAAATATCTAAATATCAGCACAAAAATTGATATGTATCTTAAGTAGTCTTGAGAAATTTCAACCGTAAATACAAAAAGTCATAATATTCACCGATTTACAGCGTCGTAATTATGGGGGAGGAATCTGGGGAACATTCCTCATCCCAAACCTGGAAGAATTTTAATTTCCTGGGAAGAAAATTTCCCAAAACCTGAATTTTTCTGGACTAAAATTACAACTATGCATATAAATATGCTTAGATTCTCCGGGAATTTTGAAATTAAAATAATTCAGGACTGAATCCAAAAGAAGGGGTGTAACCTTATGTTTTATAGCGTTATATAACAAGTAGAGATCGGCAAAAATACCCAAACAAGATCTTAATCGAGAATCTTGGTGTGCCTCAAAATTTGACAATCAAGATCTTGGTAAAATCTTGTCAAAATTTGATAAAAATCATAGAGATCCCCTTATGTTTTGTATTTTTTCAAAAAGTTCAAAAAAATATTACAGCTAAAAAATTACGATTTTTGTTGAATAAATGGACATTTTTGTGTGTTAGAAACATGGGAAATTTTAGTCATTTTTGATGAAAAATCATAACTCCGAAGAATCAAAATCTTAATTTTGACAACCAAGATCTTGGACATGACTCTTGGACCTCAAAATATGCCAACCAAAATCTTGGTCTTGCCGATCTCTAATAACAAGCCAATTAAATATGAGAGAAATAGAGCATGGAATTTACTAGGATAAAAACGTGAAAAACCTAAGCATATAAAGATACAATAAAATTGAAAAGATTAGAGCTATGGACGAGTTTCCAGATTTTTAGCATAGTAATAATTGACCAGCGAATTCACATTATGTCCAAAGTTATCCAAGTGAGTATCAATGTGTCGGATGCAGACATCTTCAAGACCTTCGTTCCCAAGTGCAACAGCTTTCAGTATATCTTTTCGATATGGAGCGGCATGGATTAGCACCTAAAAACTTCATGAATTTTAGTCAGGGGAACAAAAAAAAGATAACTCATGGAAAATTGACACCGGGGGTAAAATTGTTCCGTGTGTTCGCTGGGGGGAATTGTTCTGAGTGGGGAATTGTTGGCTCGCCCAACAATAGTTGCCACAAAATACAAAAATGGGGGTAAGGGAACTGCATAAATACGTGAAGAAATGTCTCACCTTAAATAATTGCTTGGCAACAAAGTTATGGTGTCGCTTCAACGTTTTCTCGTATGCTTGGCGTAAAATCCCTACGATGGTTTCTGTTTGGCTTTTATCGATATTCGAATTATACTCAAACACCATTAGCCTCAACAATTGTAACATAAATTCTAATCCTCTAAAAAAGTACTTTAATTTTAATGACCAGGGGTTTTCTATGTGAGAAATCGATTCACACATTGCCAGATACTGAAAACACTCCGATCCGGAATTCGCCCCGATAGTCCAAATAAAAAAATACATTAAAAAATTTCAAAAACCCAACAAAAACTTGATATCAATTTTCGAAAAACCCTTATTGGGTTATTTAAAAAAAATTTTTGAAAAATTTGGCTAAAAAATTCACAAAATATCTCATTTTTTGGTCCATCTTGTAATTAACAAACCTCTTTAGCCACAATAACCCTTCGGTTGCAACTCCAAGCTTTCCATTATTTTCATTCAAATCGATATCAATAAGATCCTGAAGGTATTTCATGCGCTCTTTATCAGTTTCAAACTTCGTCCGCACTTTCTTAACATTTCCAGCTATATCACTTTTCACAGGACTGAATGCCGTTCCAAGGAATCCTAAAATTTAAATAATTAGCAGACCAGTATCTAAAATTTGGAACGGAGAGAAAGTGTCAGCGCTGTAATTATTTGGTCGGCGACTGGAGAACCCTCTTGAAAATTTGTTAAAGGGGGAGTATTTTTTACGGCTTAATCTCAGAAAAAATTTTTTTCCAAATTTTTTTGTTGCAAAATGACATATCTCTGAGAAAGCTACTTTATTCAGCCCAGTGGTGGCGTTAGGGGGGCTAGATGTCTATAGCACCCATCCCCAAAACCGGCTGAAGACGGGAAAAACCCAAGGGTCTCTCCTTATGCCGGCCGAAGGTCGACCAAAAAATATATAGGTACTACCACCTTATGATTTTTAATTTTTATAAAATTTTTTTGAAAATTTACACATTTTTTAAACTAATTTTTTCTTTAAATTTAATTTTTTCATTGAAAAAACTTTTTATAGTTGAGCCCCCCCCCCCCAAGTATGGAGGCTAGCGCCGCCATTGATTCAGTCCAAGTGATTTTTCTTTTAAAAGAATGAACTTACCTACAAAGTCGGCAATCCCTTGACACGCTACCAGAAACTGTTCGGTTGGAATTCGATCGTCATCGTGCAATTCGGGAAACATGCGATCAGTATGCGAAAAGTAAGTCTCCTTCTCTGTAGTGTCTGTCATCTTTCCAACAGTCAAACTTAAAAAACTAAATAATCGGAGAATTTTTTTACAATCTTCTTATAATACAAGAAGCAAAAGTCCTCGGCTAAGGGGCAAAAGTCCTCGCTTAAGGGGCAAAAGTCTTGACATTGTCAAAAACGCTGAAAAGGTGTTTTCTCTTCCAGAATTGACGAGAAAACACGTTTTTGAAATGTCAAGATCTTTGCCCCCTTGGCGAAGACTTTTGCCCCCTGTAAAAGTTAAGTACAAGGAGCCGAGCGCTCCGCGCCCGCGATTTTCCCGGGCAGCGCCGAGGGAAAATCAAGCTCAGTATATACTGAGCTTGAATATTTTTCCTTGGTTCCTCAAGGGTAAAAAAATGAAAATGTTGGAGCTCTTCCCCCTGGGGAGACGCAATCAACAGGATTTCCAAAAACTGATACTTTTTTGAAAAAAATTTTATGGAAAAATATCCTCTAGGGGGTAATTCCCTACAAGGAACCCGTTGACAATGTTATTTTGCAGCTATAATTCATCAACAATCGAGAATCAACAAAACAAAATTACTTCAAAAAAGTATAGTTTTTGGAATTGTGTCTCTCCAAAGAGAAGAGCTCCAAAATTTTTTGTTGTCTACGATTTCGATGTCAATCGTCTTCTATCATCGTCTCCTGCAACTTTTGTATAATAACATTTTGGGATTTCCCCGAGAGAATTCTTTTTCCCAGAATTACTTGGTTTGAAAAGACGTTTGTCCATTTTCATTCCGGTGGTGCAGTGATAAAGCAGCGTCTTCGTGGCCACAAGGTCCCGGATTCGTCTCCCCCTTGGATCCAATTTGGCTCCAAGCAGGATTCGAACCCTCGATCTTGTGGCCACGAAGCCGCTGCTTTATTACTGCACCACCTTGAAAATGGAGAAACGTCTTTTCAAACTAAGTAATTCTAGGTAAAAAGAATTCCCCCGGGGAAATCTAGATAAATTCGGGAAAATCCCAACCCTAATTTTCCGGGGTACTTTTATTCTAGGAATCGATAAAACGCATTTTCGAAATATGAAAATACTTTCCCGATCATGACTCATGCTATTTTCTCTTCAAAACGCTCAAACCCTCATGAAGGGACATGCGATGTATTGACAAGACAATTGCATGCAATCAGGGTCAGACAAAAGTTTTCATACTTCGAAAATAAGCGGAATCGATTCCTCGTTTAAAATGACCCACAGGAGGTTGATTTTTCAGATAAGGTAGCTGCTTAAAAACGATGGTTCTATTTATAATCGGGGTGTGGGGTTCATTTGAGCTACCCTGTATTAGTTAAATTTAAAAGTTCCTTATTATTTGGAAAATTGCTCGAAAAAGTGACAAGAACTGTTTATAAAACAGATTACAAATGCTTGAATGACTTGATAGACAGGTTTTCTTATCCAACTCAATGGCTCTATTGAAAAAGCTGACCGTTCGACAAAGTTTTAAAAGTTATCGTAAGCCTTTTTAATTGCCATTTTTACATCTTTTAAGATTTTCAGGTTCTTCGCTGTATTTCTGATGGATTTTAAACAGCTTAAATCATAGAGAAGTTCTCTGTCGCCTCTATTCTTACCTACTAGACTTTCTACTCGAGTGTTGGTTTTTTACATTACAAAGTTCATTTAAAACCTGCAAGTAACACTCCCAACTTGCCATTCTCCGATTTTGCCGAAATCGGCCTAAAAATGCTCCTCATACACGACTTGATTATAAAATTTTTTGGGATGTTGTCCCTGATCGAGATATGAGCGTTTAAAGATTGCTGAATATACAGTGATTTGAAGTGTTTTTTTAATTTTTTCTGATTCAATTAAAGTTTTTTTTTATTGAAACCATTGATCAAACCTAGAAAATTCAAAAAGTTTTATTAACTTTTCCCATTTCTGTGAGAGAGAAAACGCTTAAAACCCCTCCAAATTTTTTCTAAACGTTTTTTCTACTACTGTTTAGAACAATTTTATATGAAAAAAGCACTTTTTTCGTACAAAAATGGGAAAATTTAATAAAACTTTTGAATTTTATGTTTAAGTCGTTTCAATAAACAAACTTTAATTGAATCAGGTAAAATTAGAAAGCAAGATCACAGTATATTCAGATAACTTTAAACGCTCATATCGCGATCAAGAGGCTCTATGAGGGACAAAATTTCAAAAAATTTTATAATCAAGTCGTGTCTGAGGAACATGTTGAGACCGGTTTCGGCAAAATCAGAAGAAGGCAAGTTGGAAGTGTTCCTTGTTAGAGCTTAAAAGGATAATAATTTACTTAATTTTAGCCTTTTCTTTATCTGGTATAACACAAAATGTATGCTCAACGATTGTGCGCTCCTCTCTCTCGTCTTTCGGTAAGAATTATCTTTACATAAACTAACTCATGAATTAGGCACGAAGCAAAATATATATTGCTTTTTAAAAAATCAAAACATGTTTTTTTTCATTTAGGTACAACGTTTGCCATCCATGCTAGCTGCATCTCAAATGCGGGCTATTCAAACTTCGGTGGTAAACCGAGATATTGACAGTGCTGCCAAATATATTGGAGCAGGAGCTGCTACCGTTGGTAAGAAATTATAGTAATATAGTCAGTCAGATAACGTGAGAGTCAACCGCTATATTAAAGGACCAGTCCAGTGGAAAAAAGTTGCCATTTTTGTTGATATTCGGAAAGTTCATGAAAAATGGAGCATTTTTTGTTTT
>JAQGCP010002562.1:0-10235 GCA_034699885.1 Acrobeloides thornei | reverse complement strand
GGATAAAGTGGCAACTTCACACGCCCGTTACTACAGCATTTGCCAGAGCTTTCTCCAGGCAAAAGCTTTGCTCCACATCCATACTTGCATGGCTTGCTAAAACTACCAACGTCGTGACGTGGTGGCATAATGCCCTTCGAGATAATTGCTGCACCTTCTCCACGACGATAACGAATCGTTCCTGATAACTGGTTTGGATCTATTGCATTTGGATCAATGCTAGCGCGTATTTCACGTAGTCTTTCACATTCACTATCCCTTGATCCCGGTACACTACGCTGATCTTGAATACGACGCCTGTTACGAAATGCTGCAAGCTTTTGAGAATCACTTCTTGGTGCAGAAACAGGGGTAGCGAAACTCGCTACACTGGAAGTTCTCGAAGCTATACGACTCGATCTACGAACACTTCCTGTTGAAGTAATAGAATCGGTATCTGACGATGGCTCAACAATTAAAGAGGCAACTGGAGCTTCAACTTGTGTGGCATGATAAACTTGAGGTCTAATATGATTATCCGAATGAATGTAGTGAGTGCGAATAGGCTCAAGTACTAATCGCATTTGTTCACGAAAAATCTCTGGATTGAATCTTTCTTCAAGCAAATCACCTTCGTTAAGAACATATCTCTTGGCATATAGACAGATGTAATGACCACAGTCGTAAGTGCTACGCTGACGTTCGTATGAGCCTCTAGCTGCTAGGGCTATTGAACCTTGCAGCCTTTGACCTGGTAGCGCGGTATCCCTTATAAATCTCATCATACTTGTATGCCAGTCCAACTTAGCTCCATAGTTCGGATCAAAAAAGAAAAATCGCGGTACACGTCGGTCGAGAATAGCCAAAGTCCAATGACGTCCAGTCAAATGGTGAATCGGAACTATGAGAATCTCGAAATCACGACGATATCCATAAGTTAACTCAAAAGCCTTAGGTATATCACCTTCCGGTCTAGCAAAAAAGCCTTGTCGATCAGGCTCGAAGTACGACGAAATAATCGGATGAACAATTGCGACTCGGATAGGTGATTGCCTTGCAACGTGTAGTAGATACTGAACAATCACGTTTTCCACTAACTCTTGCCTTGGCTCGCGAACGCAGCGCATATCCTCCTCAATTAAAGCAGTTGGGTACAATATGTCTCGAACCGGTACCCACGGATCAAAGAAATTACGCCTTTCTAAGAATCTATTCAACAATTCAAAACCCTCTGCCGCAAATAGTTCTCTTAAATCGTCTAGGGTGTAATCACCCAATTGTTGCGGGTCGTCTTCTTCTACGGCTATACGCTGGTTTCTATCCACTCCGGAAGTCGTCGGTGCTTGTTGCAACTGTAGCATCACGATACGATTTCTGAAAAAATAAATTTATAAAGCATAAAGAAACCACTTACCTTAGAACGCGGCATGTTGACTTAATTCTTAGCACGCTTTGCAGTTTGTATGCAGTTTATTATCTAAAAAGAAAGTATAGTAAATTGAAGTTAAAAAAGAAAAACAATTGGCTTTAAGGGGAATTAAATATTTCCCTTAATAAGTTTGAAAACAGTGACAGACACGTGATAAATTTTCTCAAAGATTTTTATAGTCTGAGGAGTATTATTAATTCCTCCTTAATAAGTTCGAAAAAGTGACAGACACGTGAGAAATTTTCTCACATGTCTGTCACTTTATAGAATATACGATTTTATAGTCTGGAGGGTATTGTCGAGCAAATAATTCCCCTTAATAAGTTCGAAAAAGTGACAGACACGTGAGAAATTTTCTCACATGTCTGTCACTTTATAGAATATAAAGTTTTTATAGTCTGGAGGGTATTGTCGAGCAAATAATTCCCCTTAATAAGTTCGAAAAAGTGACAGATACGTGAGAAATTTTCAAAGATTTTTGTATTCTGGGGTATTGTTGAGCAAAAAATAAGTTTGAAACCAATGACAGGCACTTGAGATTTTGATTCACAAAGATTTTTGATTCGAGGGTTATTGTTGATAAAATTCTCCTTAGAGAGGAAATTCTCCTATACTGATTCGTCTCGACATCGAGATGTAGTGAGACGCGTTGAGATGTAATATCTGGTTAATGAGTTTTCACATGGCGTCATTTCATAAATGTACCTCTCATCTAGATCAGAAATGTACGCATTCAATTCTTCTGAGTGTGCATTTGTTTCTATGGACTAAAATTATTTAAACTTTTTTAATTTTCCAATTTGCTCTTATTGGTGTGCTTTCGATCATGCGCACTGAAGAATTTTAAAAAACTACACGCTAAAACTGGTTTTTTAAAGCATGACTGTAGATTGAAGATGGTTGTTGATTTTCAAACAATAATTACCAAATAATAAAACAATCTAATATGTAAATATAACTGGGATTTCGTCCTTCCGGGACTCATCAGGCAGGAGTGTCAGGTACAACCTGTATCCTACGATCCCAGCCATGAGAACGTGCATTGCTACACTACATAAGTTAGCCGTCAAGATTGTGGGGTTCCACAGATCAAGCCACTTGACTTATGCTCTCATGGACTGTGACCACCCCTTCGCGTATGAGACATCTGCCCCGAAGGACAGATGAATCATGACGCTCCGGCACGAAGCGTTGCTAGCTTGACACCTCTGATTCCATGCCATCAGAGGGCGTTGAACCGAAGCATACTGGAAGCCCCAGCAGCCTCGGTCAACATGGGCTAACAACAGAATCGTGTGTATTTAGCACTTTCATAGTATAGGTACAGTGGCACGATGGTCACGCTAGGGGGAAGACAACCTCCCGTAATTCGACGATTACGAGACACTGCCCTACAGAGCCATTCACTGCGGCCCCCTAACTCGGCTCACTCGGTTCAGCGGGACATCAAGATGGCATGGCATCAAGAATGGCCCGAGTTGTTCCTGTGGCCGGACCCTTACACTTTCGCCTGCGCACCATTTAAGGTGCTCTGCACAATCCAGTAGGATTGGGAACGAAAGTACCCGAAACTACTGTTTCGGGTAGTTCCGAACTACCGTCCACTACTTCTGTGCTAATACAGGTAGCATAAAGTAAAGTTATTGACGCAGGGCCTTTTCAGCTCGAAGGCATCGAGCACCCTTTGTCACGGCCAAGGGCATTTTCAGCTCGATGACATCGAGCACCCAAGGTCGTCCATTGACGCAGGGCATTTTCAGCTCGATGCATCGAGCACCCTTTGTCTCGGCTAAGGGCATTTTCAGCTCGATGCATCGAGCACCCTTTAGCACGACCAAGGGCATTTTCAGCTCGATGGCATCGAGCACCCAAGGTCAAGTCCATGACGTAGGGAGCTCGAAGGCATCGAGCGCCCCTATGACACGAACAACAACTGGTCAAAGACGCAGGGGCACATTCCGCTCGTCCGATGTCGAGCACCCCTTTGTCGCATGATGACCATGCATCCAAAAGACGGAGAGGTTACCAATCAGCACCGGACACTGAATGGCAAGCACTCTCCCTTTGGTGGGTTCACGGCCCTGTCAAGCATTCAACCCCACCGGGGGCCAGCGACAGGGCCGTCGCCCTCTGGGGATTGATTTGAAAGGCTGCCTTTAATGTCGAGCAATTAATTCCCCTTAATAAGTTCGAAAAAGAGCTAGACACGTGATATATTTTTTCAAAGATTTATGCAGTCGGAGGGGTATTGTCAAGCAATTAATTCCCCTTAATGAGTTCGAAAAAGAGCTAGACACGTGATATATTTCTTCAAAGATTTATGAAGTCCGAAAGGTATTGTCGAGAAATTAATTCCCCTTAATGAGTTCGAAATAGTGCGAGATTAATTGCTCGACAATACACCCTTATACTGCATAATGTTTGAGAAAATATATCACGATTCTCGCACTATTTCGAACTCATGAATGGGAAATAATTGCTTGACAATACACCCTTAGACTGCATAATCTTTGAAAAAATATATCACGATTCTCGCACTATTTCGAACTCATGAATGGGAATTAATTGCTTGACAATACACTCTTAGACTGCTTAATGTTTGAGAAAATATATCGCATGTCTCGTACTATTTCGAACTTATTAATACGAAATAATTGCTTGACAATACACCCTTATACTGCTTAATGTTTGAGAAAATATATCACATGTCTCGTACTATTTCGAACTTATTAATGGGAAATAATTGCTCGAAAATACTCCTCAGATTTAAAAAATCTTTGTTAAAATATATGACGTGTCTGTCACTTTTTTGAACTTATTAATGGGAATTATTTGCTCGAAAATACCCCTCAGTATTTTCGACAAATAATTCCCATTAATAAGTTCGGAAATTGTGTCAGACACGTGAGAAATTTTCACAAAGAAAATCTGTGCTGCACCACACGATTTTTGACCCAAAAAAACAAAAACCCCGAAATTTTGTGTCCGCAAATTTTTTTTCAATCATTCCTTCAAAAACCTAAAATTGTACGCTTGAGGAACAATCGATTAGAGTTACAGCGATATATACTCAACCAATCTTCACACCACCGCAAAACCCTTGCACATCATCCGCCAGTTTACATATAACACTTCATGTTACAGTAACACTTGCGGACTGTCCCCTATCTACTAAACCGGCACTGGGACGCGTTCCGCGAGCGCTTTGTGTACCTTGTGAAAAATTGTGTATAGTATCAATTTTTGTAGTATTGTAGTGGCAGATTTAATCTGCTATCACGATACTACAAACTACAAAAATGTGGTAAAGAGCAGGATTTTTGACCCCAGACATTCACTCAAAACGGTTTTTCTCGATACCCTTAAAGTATTTTGACCTAATTTAAAAAGTATGCGATAGAGGAATACTTGGGGCACATTCGATTAGATTTTGGTAATAATCTGACTTATTTTGGAATTTCTACGCCACTTTGAATTTGGGGGTACATCCTCTTTTTTGTACCCCTACCTTCCAGGGACTGTAATTCCACCAAAAATCGGTCAAATTCACTCCAAAATGACTCAAATCGCTCGGATTTGTGTTTCTCTTACCAAAAAACCCCATAATAATCAAAAAAACTAAAATCTAAAAAAATTTTTAAATTTTAAAAATTTTTTCAACTTTTTTTCAAAAAACCCCGAAATTTTCCCCCTAAAAAAATTTTTCATGCCTCGAAACCTCCACCAATCGATTCCCCGATAGAAAAAACCCCCTGTATACGCGAAAAAATCACAGTTTGCGTTATTTTAAAAAAGTTACAAACCCCCTCCTCGCGGGACCCCTCATTTTTGACCCAAAAAAACACACAAAAACCCCGAAATTTTGGACCCAAAAAATAATTTTTCAATAATTCCTTTAATTACATAAAATTGACACCCCGATACACCAAAATTTCCGTCCTCATAAGATTTGGCTTAGCCGATCTCTCACCACACCCCGAAAACCTTGTTACATCATGCTCCGGTTTATATAAGGGGAGACCAGCGTACTACGTACGCTGCGTGTTACGCTGGGCCACTGCTGAATTACAGCAACACTTCATGCTACAAAAACATTTCATGTTACAGCAAAATTTCATGTTACAGCTAGACTTGCAGGGCTGAATTTTTCTCAAAGATTTTTATAGTCTGAGGGTAATTGTCGAGCAAATAATTCCCCTTAATAAGTTCGAAAACAGTGAGAGATACGTGAGAATAATTCTCAAAAGTTTTGTAGTCTAGGTGTATGTCGAGCAAATAATTCTCCTTAAGTTCGGAAATAATGACAGACATGCGAGAATATTTCTCAAAGATTTTTATTGTCTAAGAGATATTGTCGAGCAAATAATTCCCCTTAATAAGTTTGGAAATAGTGAGAGACTCGTGAGAATATTTCTCAAAGGTTTTTGTAGTCTGAGGGATATTGTCAAGCAAATAATTCCCGTGAATAAGTTCAAAAACAGTGAGAGACACGTGAGAAATTTTCTCAAAGATTTTTGTAGTCTGGGGGTATTGTCGAGCAAATAATTCTCCTTAATAAGTTCGAAAAATACAGCATCACTTGCAGGACTGTCCCCTATGCTACTAAACCTGCACTGGGACGCGCTCCGCGCGCCCCTTATGTGAGCGCGCTTCGCGCGCTGTTAGTGTACCTTATGAAATTACAGCAACACTTCATGCTACGGCAACACTTCATGTTACAGCAACATTTGCAGGACTGTACCCCTATGCTACTAAACCTGCACTGGAACGCGCTCCCCTATGTGAGCGCGCTTCGCGCGCTGTTATTGTACCTGGTAAAATTACAGCAACACTTCATGCTACAGCAACTCTTTTGTTTATTGTATCGATTTTTGTAGTTTGTAGTATTGTAGTAGAGATTTAATCTACTACTCCAATACTACAAAAATGTGATAGAAAAGCAGGATTTTTGACTCATGTCGATCACTCAAAACGGTTTTTCTCGTGACCCTTAAAGTCTTTTGACCTAATTTAAAAAGTATGCGATAGAGGAATATTAGAGGCACAATCGATTAGATTTTGGTAATAATCTGACTTATTTTTGAATTTTCTACGCCACTTTGAAGTTGGGGGTATCCCCTCTATGTCGTACCCCTACCTTACAGGGATTGTAATTCCACCAAAACTCGGTCAAATTCACTAAAAAATGACTCAAATCGCTCGGATTCGTGTTTCCCTTACCAAAAAACTCCATAACAATCAAAAAAAAACTAAAATCTAAAAATTTTTTTACATTTTAAAATTTTTCCCAAAAAACCCCGAAATTTCCCCCTAAAAATTTTTTTTCATGTTCGAAACCTTCCCCAATCGATTCCCCGATAGAAAAAACCCCCAGTATACGCGAGAAATTATGTTTTCGAGTCGATTTGAAGGAGTTAAAGGCCCCTCCACGCGGGACCCCTCATTTTTGACCCCCAAAAACACACAAAAACCCCGTTTTTTTACCCCCAAAATAACCTTTCGCCACAATCACATTTAAAGTCTAAATGCCCACTTTTGGGACCAAAATTTCCATTTCCATGAGAATTCTCCTAGCCGATCACTTATCACACCCCCGAAACCTTGTAACATCATGCTCCAATTTATATAAACAGTAACACTTCATGTTACACTACATGTTTATGGTAACGCTTCATGTTACAGCAAAATTTATGTTACAGCAAGACTTGCAGGGCTGAAATTTTCTCAAAGGTTTTTATAGTTTGTGGGGTATTGTCGAGCAAATAATTCTCCCTAATAAGTTCGAAAACAGTGACAGACACGTGATATATTTTCCCAAAGATTTTTGTAGTCTGGGTGTATTGTCGAGCAAATAATTCCCCTTAATAAGTTCAAAAACAGTGACAGAAACGTGATATATTTTCACAAAGATTTTTATAGTCTGAGGGTATTGTCGAGCAAATAATTCCCCTTAATAAGTTCGGAAATTTTCCTTAATAAATTCTGAAAATACAGTAACACTTGCAGAACTGTACCCCTATGCTACTAAACCTGCACTGGGACGCGCTCCGCGTCCCCCTAAGTGAGCGCGCTTCGCGCGCTGTTAGTGTACCTTTTGAAATTACAGCAATACTTCATGCTACAGCAACCTTGTAGGACTGTACCTTTATACTACTAAACCGGCAGTGCGACGCGTTCATCGCGCGCTGTTGTGTACCTTGTGAAAAATTGTTTATAGTATCGATTTTTGTAGTTTATAGTATTGTAGTGGCAGATTTAATCTGCTATTACAATACTACAAACTATAAAAATGAGGTAAAGAACAGGATTTTTGACCCCAGTCCACTCACTCAAAACGGTTTTTCTCGGGATCCTTAAAGTCTTTTGATCTAATTTAAAAAGTAAACGATAGAGTAATACTTGGGGCACAATCGATTAGATTTTGGTAATAATCTGACTTATTTTGGATTTTCTACGCCACTTTGAAGTAGGGGGTACCCCTTCATTTTGTACCCCTACATTCCTGGGACTGTAATTCTACCAAAACTCGGTCAAATTCAGCCCAAATTGACTCAAATCGCTCGGATTCGTGTTCCCCGTGCCCAAAAATAATCGAAAAAACAAAAATCTAAAATTTTTTTTTTAATTTTAAAAATTTTTTAAATTTTTTTCAAAAACCCCCAAATTTTCCCCTAAAAAATTTTTTTCATGCCTCGAAACCTTCGCCAATCGATTCCCCGGTAGAAAAAACTCCCTGTAATCGCGGAAAAATCACATTTTGCGTTGTTTTTAAAAAGTTATAAAACCCCTCCTCGCGGGAACCCCCATTTTTGGCCCCAAAAAACGCACAAAAACCCCTTTTTTTCGGGCCCAAAAAATTTTTTCGCCATAATTCCACTTGTAAAGTCTAAGTGCCCACTTTTGACACAATCGATTAGAGTTTGGTAAAATTTGGCTTAGCCGTTCGCCCACTACATCCCGAAAACCCTTGCACCACATGAGCCAGTTTATATAAAAAACCCAGGAATTTTTCCAAAAAATCCAGGGGTAGATGGGTCAAGAAAAATTTTGTAGCCTCTGAAATCATCACCAATAGATTCCCCGGTTGTAAAAACTCCCTATTCAGTGATTTGAGGTGAATCTGAGTTGATCCGAGTGTTGCAGATGCGTTAATGTGGTAGAAGAGCATGATTTTTGACTCATGTCGATCACTCAAAACGTTTTTTCTCGTGACCCTTAAAGTCTTTTGACCTAATTTAAAAAGTATGCGATAGAGGAATACTTGGGGCATAATCGATTAGATTTTGGTATTAATCTGAATTATTTTGGATTTTCTATGCCACTTTGAAGTTGGGTGTACCCATCTTTTTTGTACCCCTACCTTCCAGAGATACCATTTCAACCAAAACTGATCAAAATCAACCCAAATCAACTCAAATCACTCGGATTCGTATTTCTCCCACCCAAAAACCCCATAATAATCGAAAAAACAAAAATCTAAAAATTTTTTTTTTAATTTTAAAAATTTTTGAAATTTTTTTTCAAAAACCCCCAAATTTCCCCCTAAAAAAATTTTTTCATGCCTCGAAACCTCCACCAATCGATTCCCCGATAGAAAAAACCCCCTGTATACGCGGGAATTACTCATTTCGCGTTGATTTGGCAAAGTTATAAAACCCCTCCACGCGGGAACCCTCATTTTTGACCCCCAAAAACACACAAAAACCCCTTTTTTCGGGCCCAAAAAATTTTTTCGCCATAATTCCTTTAAAAAAATAAAATTGAGCGCTTCGGGAACAATCGATTAGAATTTGGTGAGATTCTCATTAGCCGATTTTCCCCCACACCCCGAAACCCTTGCACCGCATCCGCCATTTTATATAAGGGGAGACCAGGCTGCCGGTGGCAGCCTGCGTGTTACAATAAGCCACCGCTATGAACATGGCCACTTCCATGTTACATCATGTTGCAGTTAACACTTCATGTTACAGCAACATTTTATGTTACAGCAAGACTTGCAGGGCTGCATCTGTATGCTACTAAACTGGCACTGGGATCAAAACACTTGAAATAAAATTGACCCCAAAAGATTTCAAAATTATACTTTTCTTGGAACACCCTGTATTAAAAAACCGAAAAAAGTTCGAAAAAGTCGAAAAAAAACGAAAAAGTCGAAACAAACCGAAAAAAGTCGAAGCATACTTTTTCTAACTTTTTAATATACTTTTTCTAAAAAAAAGTTAGAAAAAGTATGTTAGAAAAACCGTTAATCGATTCCCCGGTAGGAAAAACCCCCAAATTAGTGATTTGACGTGAATCCGAGTTGATGCAACGTCTGTATATATTGTAATGTATATGATGAGACCCCTCCCCGGTCACTCAAAACGGTTTTTCTCGAGACCCCTAAATTTTTTTCAAAATTTAAATGTACCTCCTGGGAACAATCGATTAGGAATTGGTAAAATTTGGCTCAGCCAATCTTCCTCACCACCCCCAAAACCTTGTTACATCATGCTCCAGTTTATATAAGGGGCGACAAGGCTAAGACCAAATCTAAGGTCAAGACTAACGCCAAGGCTAATGCCAAAGCTAAGGCCATGGCCTTAGCTTTGGTCTTAGCCTTGGCGTTGGAATTTTGGGTCATGTTAAAGGGGGCAGGAAAATCTCGTCCGTATCGGGTCAAAAAATTTTTTTCTCCAAATTGACTGATTTTTGGTACTCGGGGGCATAGGTGGGCAAGTAGGGGGGTACAACCACAAAAAATACGAATTAATACGAATTAAGTTTCAGAAATCATTTATAGTGGTTCAAAATGACAAAATATTACTATTAAAAAGATAAAAAATGA
>JAQGCP010002561.1:0-10238 GCA_034699885.1 Acrobeloides thornei | reverse complement strand
ACATATATTTTAAAATTTTCTCGTTAAAAATATGCAAATGTTGGAAGATATTTGATAATAAGTAGAGATGCCGGTGAGTGCTTAATTAGCATAAAAGGTCATCTCTTTTAAAGATCATTCTCTCGATCAGAGGTGAAGTTAGGAACGGGGTACGATCCTACGTCTTGTAGTCTTCATGAGTTATCAACTTCTCGGACCTTTCATGGTGTTGGTGGATGTGAAGGCCTTGAGAAGGTAAACATCGGCCATTTGATGTTTCTAAGCTTGACATTTCGAAACTTTTATATATTTTTGAGGATTCCTCCGAAAATACAACGCCAATCCTGATAGTTTTGGTATCATTAGAAAGCTGGATTTCATAGCGTTACACTCAAAATTTCCGTAACTCATGCACTCAAAATTTCCTTAACTCCGTAAACCAGACCCCACTCCTGTTTTAGAAACGTAATTTCTGAACGGCATTTTGTAATGTAAATTTTTTTTAAATCGAGCAAGATATACGTCATGACGCGTCACATTCAAGCAAGAGAAGTTTCATCGAATAACAAAAAACGATGCGTGAAAAAAGGAATGCTTATCATTTACTACCTGCACTGTCAAAAAGCATTGGTCTTTCGAAATTTACAGGGTGGGCCAAATTTTCGTAACGCTAAATTTTGCTCATAACTTTTTTCTGATAAACCATTTTGGAGAAACCGAATAAAATGGATCGGTTATGGTTCCAATCTGTTCCAACCAGGGATGTAAACGTATATGGTTTTCGTGTACGTGTATGTGTAACAATTTTTTACATGTCTTTTATACAAATCCTGTACACCAAGAAGATAAAATTATAGTAAATTGAGAATTTATCACTTTCCCTGGATTCAGTTCGACCAGTTTTTCATAGCAAATTTCCTGTCTAACTCGGCTTAACCGATATCGTCTTTTTCGTACAAGTTCTTCTGTTTTCTTTT
Organism: Acrobeloides thornei; assembly: GCA_034699885.1. Classification (NCBI taxonomy): domain Eukaryota; kingdom Metazoa; phylum Nematoda; class Chromadorea; order Rhabditida; family Cephalobidae; genus Acrobeloides; species Acrobeloides thornei. The sequence continues at coordinate 9,282 of JAQGCP010002561.1, read as the reverse complement.
TGACAAAATGGGCATTGATTAAAGTTTCATGAAGATCTTCGTATTCCTAAAATGTAAAAGTTGCCAAAGTCAATAGCGAAAAATCAGGGTAAATTTTTAGACGTTTCTTCTGCAATGGCATAGGGAGAAGGGTCGACTGGGGGGACACTTCCCAAAAAAGGCTGATTTTCCCCAAAAATATATAGCAAAAGGAAAACACGTCAAGTTTTTACAACGCTATCGTGTCGAAGATTATGCCTTAGTAGCATCCATAGGAAAAATTGAAGTAGTTGACAGAAGTCTTACTATAGCGGTAATATATAAAACTACGTTTGAATTTAATTAGCTTTGATAATTGCCGATGACTTAGCTTCTATATATGAATTTCCACTTGATCCAAATGAATTAAGTCAAATTTTACATATGGTATATGCTCATAAATCAGCAGGGTGGATTCTTATATGTAGGGATTTTTTTAATTTTGGCCCACTAGGAAGACCTATCCCCTGCCACCTTGTCTACGCCACTGGTCTTCTGTTCTTTTAGGTGGGTCATTTGTTGATCTCGTATTGATCACAGATTCCTGCAAAATCTTTTGACGCACCGTGAAAGCGAACCTTGCTAGTGCATATGATGCCGAACTCAATGATAGAGAGCCGGGCCACTACACCATGGTGGTCAATGCATGTACTATCATTAATTTCGACCTTGAAGTATTACTAACCGCAATATTCCCCTTGTCTCCACAGAAGTGGAGAGAAAAGAAGTACCAAAAATGGGCCTAAAAATCACCTTTGATGCCACTCCTATAGAAAGTTCTTCTCTTCCTGATAACGATACAAAAATGTCAAAAGGGTAATCTCGAAATTCTTCTATAGCTGATTCACAATTTTTAACATGTTCTATAAAACATTTCTAAATTTGTTTTTCTTAAATATAAAAATTGAGAACTTAAAATTTACATGCTTATTTGCAGCTTGGATTAGAGTTAAGCAGAAGCGTTGAAGATTTGGATAAAATTGAGAAACACACATGAAAAATTCGGAGTACGAAAATTCGTCTAGCATATATTCACTAGTTATGGATAAAATTTTGAGATGCTCGTTTTTGAAATTGTTGCTAAAATTATCTTTATTATAAGAACATTCAGAGCTATTATACAATGGGGGCCAACAATTTTTCGAAAATTTTTTCTGTAAATGAGCCCTCTTGTAGTAAAAACATGCGGGAAATCCGAATTTGACATTTTTGAAGCGAAAAAACACTTCCCTGATTCAGAGGAAGCCTGTGTATTGATGCAAAAAATCGCATTTTTGCGACTTGTCACTTCAATACACAGACCTTCCCTGAAACATTTTTTCGCTTCGTAAATGTCGTTGCCCCCCTATTGTGTAGTAGCTCCGAACATTCTTGTGTCCATTGGTCCTCCCGACCGTTCCTCATCTCCAGTTTCGTAATTTCAGCAAGTGAATGAGTCATAGATGGACGAGTATGGGAGATAAGGTCCCTCAAAACGATACACGAATGGGGCGAGGGGAAGCGCATTTGTTTCATAAAATTCTTACTCAAACACATACCTTATACCATAAATGTTATAAGCATCTATCATAAAATGTGCAAAAAATTCAATATGTAATTCACTAGCCTTCGAGAAGTCCAGAAATGCAAGTGGAAAGGAACCTGGATCATCATAACAAATTTTTAATTTCAATGATTTGGCGTTTAATCTTGTAAAAAAGTTCTGAAAATTTATCCATTTTAAACATTACTCGCAGGACGAGGCTCTTTCGGTGCCTTAACATACAGAATAAGTGCTCATTCTTTATGTTAAGGCGCCGAAGGAGCCTCGTTCTGTTAAGGGGCCTGATCAAGTCAAATACCAAAACGTAAAAACCGGAGGATTGACCCCTGGTTTTTCGATTAAAACAAAACGTAAAACTGGAAGGTTGAAAAATATAGAAAGTGTTTCTAGGTGGTTTTCGCTTTTTAGAATCGATATTTTGGGTCTAGGACGATTCACCAAACTCTACGTTTACCTAACGGGACTTTTCAAGTGGACTTTTCAACAAACGTAATTTTTCACGAGTGTCGTACCCAGGATTTTTCATGGGTGTGGGAGGACTTTGCGCCCTCACATATGCGCACCTGACATTTGCACTTTCACATTTGCGTTCTGAAATTTGCGCCCCTACATATGCGCACTAATAATTGCGCATCCGACTTGTAAAATATCTTTCAAAAAAGGTCGAAAATTTTAAAAACAGAAAAGGTATTATTGACTTTAATCAAGAGGTAGAGTACTGTTTCGACACACAAGGGGTCACGGAATCAAGTCTCACATCTGTCACGAAAAGTCAACACCCAACATTCATGGTTAAGTAGTAAGTGTCTCTTTTTACACTCAAATGGCCGAGGGTTTGATCCCGTTAGGAGTCCCACTCCAATGTTAACTTTCCGTAAACACAAAGTTTTCAAATGTGGACACATTTAAAATCACGGGAACCCAAGTCCTCCAAACGCACAAAATGATTTTGCGATCAAAAAGAGTCTGTAAGGGCTATGAAATTTAGAACAATTTTACCATATATCTGTCATTAAAAAATTCAACAGTATCCGTATATTCATCAAGATTTAACGATTCCACTGGAAAATCTTGTATAGACGATAAATCAATGTTTGTGAGACTTTTTAAGCAATTCAAATTCGCTGTTAATATTCGTCTGAGTTCTTCTTTAAACACATCACTAAATGGCGTGGCATGCTTGGTCACCCGGAATGTAATTGCTCGATGTCTAGTCAAACTAATGTGTTCAAATTCTAAACTATTAATAGCACAGAAAGAAACTTTTTAAATTGTAGAATTTACTTATAGCAGGTAAAGCTGTTGACACTTTTATATATTGGTCCATACTTGCAAAATTGGGCATTAATAAGGATTTTGGATGTATAGAACCATATTTGTGTAGTAAAATAAATGTTGATAACGGTATTGAACAGGTTTTGTCTACAAGGCCCTAAAAATATGCATGAAAGCCTCCGGGGGTCGAATCCTTCCCATTCAAAATGGATTTTGTGGCACCATTGGTGGTCACCTTTCTCCTGGAAGAAATGTCCTATACATAAACGATACCTTATCTTCACTGGGAGTGTGCATTTGGGGAGAGAGCACGCGCAAAAATTGTCACGACAGGCGAGACAAAACTTGAACACATTCAAAAATGTTTATTTTTGCCACATCCAAATTTTGAGACAATCAAAATAATCATAAAATACTTATATAAATTTTTATAATCCAAAATATTGTCCTAAATGGCTTAGTGGTAGTGATCTCGCCTTTGGGACAAAAGGTCACTGGTTCGATTCCCATTGGTGATGAATATATTCTTCAAAAAATTTCATTTTCAAAATGCTATAACTAGAGAATTTCAAATTCTTTTTTTGTAGATAAGTAAAATTGATGATGCTCTTTCAGATTATGGAAAAAATTTTAAGGATATATTTTCTTACGTTGAAATGTTGCAAGTAAAATTTTTATACTTGCAAAAAGAAATTGGCTATCTCGATAAGGACATCATTGTCCTTGTCGAGATATTCCAATCTTATTCAAGTAAAGGACCTATTGGATAGCATTGTATATAAGTAGGTATCACAGTAAGAGAATTCAAGCAATAAAAAAATTACGTTAGAATTTTCAAATCGTAAAACAATTTCTCCATATGGATTGATTTCCAGCGTACTAAACTGTTTCAAACAAGATAGAGCGGCGTTTGTACATTTTCTGTTAGGAAACTAAAAAATCCATTTTGGTGGTCCAAAAAATGAGATTTTTGCGATTTGGTGTGATTTTTGAAAAAAATTTTAAGTTTTTTTTAAGAGACGATATCTCGAAACTTCGAACCTAGATAGAAGTAGTGTTAAACAGTTCGAGTGCATTCCAAATTGAATTTATTTAGTGAGATTAACGCATGGGAAAGTTATTCAAAGTCTTTTCGAGTCAAGCCGATTTCCCTAAAAAATTCAAACACTTGTTCGAATCTCAAAAACCCGATTTTACGTTGATTTTTTGAATTTTATAACCTCTCTAAAACACCCAAGATAATTTTTTTCGGCCAAAATTTTGAATTTGCAGACCTCGGTTTGCCTCGAAATGACTTTTTAAAAATTTCCCAAGCGTCAATTCCACTAAATAAATATGCAATTCAAGACGATAACGAATTTACACAAGAGCCAGACATTATTCCAAACGAAAGATGAGGCTGTTTTTCAAGTAAATGAATGAAGTTGTTCTGTAACTTTCAGATCTTTTGGTAGCTTGATACGACATCTAAATATTGGAAAACATAAGAAATCGCTTCAACTTTATAAAGAAGATTACGCCCTGAAAACTTACTTAGATTGAAAGAAGTAGAGCAATACCAGTGATCATTGACGACATTGTTATAGAGATTGAGTTACTTACTGAAGACAACGATGAGCAATTGCCAGAAGGATGGGTGTTAAAATCAGCACGACAGTTTCAACTATTTTCAGATGACGTCAAGCAATTTTTGGACGATCAATTCGATAAAGGTTAGCGTGCGGGTCAAAAAGTCGATGCAAAGACTGTCGAGCAGCTTATGAAAACTGTAACGGATGAACTTGGCGACAAGCGTTTTTTATGGTCAATGATCGATTGACAGCTTACCTCAGATTTTTTGCGGATCTCGGTGACTAGAAAGGACTTTTAAAAGTTTTCCCAAGCGTCAATTTCACTAAATAAATTCAACTTGGGATGCTCTCGAACTATTTAACACTAATCCGACCTTTCGAGATATCGCCTCTTAAATTTTAGCCTACACTGTACCACAATATATATGGGCTTTTTCTATGCGAGAAATCAACACGCATTAACGATTCTCGAAAATGCTTTCATGTCCCTGAATTAGCCTATTTTCGATTCAATATACACCTCTTTTCTGAATCAGGTAGAGTTTTCAATGCTCGGAAATGTGTGCAATCAATTTCTCGCTTAGAAAACCCCTTTACGGTTATTTTGGTGAAAATTTGAAATTTGTTTGAAAAAAATCCAGCAAAAATCTCATTTTTTGAACACCTTGTTATTCAACTTTTTTTAAATTACCAAAATTTGCGTTGGAAATTTTTTAGAATCACAAATTAGATTTAAGAAAATTTCTTTTTGAATATCATAATCCAGTGAGCTTTGTAGATTTACATGAACCTCCTTCATTTAAACAACATTTAATTTCCGATTTTATTTATTTTTCATATTAAACTTGACAACAAAAAAATAATGCCAAACAAAAATTTTCGCTATGAAATAAAATCTTTATAAATTTTATACGTAGTATAGATAACAGGGAGGCCGGAAAAAAGTTGTCCCTTGTTAATTTTCATAAGGATGCCCTTCATAAAAAATTTTTCACAAAAAGTGATGTCCTACAAAGTTGTTCGAGGCATCACTACGAATAACTTTGTAGAATATCATTTTTCCTGAAAAAATTTCGGTTATGAAGAAAAAAATTAATATGGGGGCAACTTTTTTGGCATGGACAAGAACGGGACGCACAATCGATTTCTAGCATAGAAAAACCCCCTATAGAGCTATTTTAGTGAAAAATTTAAAAGTTGAAATTTTTTGAAAAATTGCAAAAATCCGGTTTTTTGCGCCACCCTTAGTAGGATAAGTGGTTTTAATTTTTCACATAAAAAACTCTATAGATCAGTTTCCACAAGAATCCAATGCAAAAATGAAAAATAACAAGGAAATTTCTACAAGATAGGCACGTAGGAGAGGGCAAGGAGGTCTATAAACCCAATCCGAAATCGGAAAAATGAAAAATTTTTCCTAATGGACAAGGGATATAGACCCCCCAAACCTGAATTCATGCTACGTGCCTGCTACAAGAAATTTGCATTTTATAAACAATATTTCTTTCCAGCTTTTGATTCTGCTGTTCTTAATGCACAAACTAGAGACATCTTACAAGCTGCATCGCAAGAACTTGGATCGTTTTGTTGACGATCATAAAATCTAAAAAAATATTGATGTCTAAAGAACTCAAGTTAGAAAATTTCACGTTCAGTGGGATATCTAATCGATACTAGTTTCAATTTTTAGCGAGGTTCCACATAATAGTTTCCGTGAAGCGGATGACCCCATCCAAATTCGATGAGCGTTTGAGGAAGATTTATACACGTGTGCTTGCTCCACTTTGACAAAAAATTTTTGGCAAGAGCATCATATTTTTTGTTAGCTCTCTCCGAAAAATTTTTCGATAAACTTACTTATAAAAACTCTCAAATAGTTCATTATCTTGCAAAAAATTTTTAGTTAAGTTATCCCAAGATGTAGGTGAAAGATCTGGCATTTTATATGTTGACTAAAAATTTAACAAATTTTTAAAATTTGAAGTTTTTTGTGAATACACACCTTGGAGCTACTACACAATATGGGGGTCACCCAAGTGAAAAAATTTTCGAAAATTTTTTTCTATAAATGACCCCTCTAGGGGTAAAAACATGCGGGGAATCCGAATTTGACATTTTCAAAGCGAAAAAACGATTCCTTGATTCAGGGAAGGCCTGTGTATTGAAGCGAAAAGTCGCAAAAATGCGATTTTTTGCGACTTACACCTTCCCTGGATCAAGGAATCCTTTTGTCGCTTTGAAAATGTCAAATTCGGATTCCCCGCACATTTTTATCCGAAAGGGATCGTTTAAAAATGCGATTTTTGCGACTTTTCACTTCAATACATAGGCCTTCTGAAGCATTTTTTCGCTTCGAAAATGTCTTTTCAAATTCGGCCATATTTTTATCCCTAGAGGGATCATTTCTAGAAAAAATTTTGAAAATTTTTTCACGTGAATAGCCCTCCCCCCTATTTTGCAGTAGCTCCCAAACCTTTGCTGTATATTCAAGTCGCCATATAGGTTCTTGGTCATTCAGATTGGCTTCAGTAATGTTGGCATAATAGTTTTCTATGTCGAGCACAGTCTAAAAATACTTTTTTCAAATTAAAGAATCATGATCGCGGAAAATTTGCCCCACAAAAAGTACACTTGTAGAAGACATTTTTATGAACAACTTTTTCTAAAAGTACAACCTCTGAAAACTTTATTTTCATGGAGACAAATGGCAAAAAAGATTGTAAAATTTGAATCCTGTGTATTAACACGAAAACTTGATCCCATGCAGATCGTTTCAATACACAGAGTTTTGGTAGAAAAATCCATCTTTGCATCAATTTTTTAAATTTTCATAAAATGAACATTGTAATAATTTTTTATAACTTGCCGAAACGAATCAAATGACACTAAAATTATCCAATTTGAAAAATAAGTTGGGTTATTGAAACGAAAATTTTTGAAAAAAGTGGATTTTCCGCCAAAACACGGTGTATTAAAGCGATCTTCACGGAGGGTCAAGTTTTCGCTTTAATACACAGAATTTCAAATTTTACAATATTCTTTGCCATTTTCTCCATGAAAATGAAGTTTCAGGTCCCTAAATTCTTTGACAACTTTTTTGAATCTATCTTTTTTTGACTGGCGAGATCGAACCCTAGCCTATTTGACTGAAAAGTGAGACACTTGTCTCTACACCATGAGTTTTTCGCTTTACGGAAAATGTATATATAGACTAAAATTAAACCTACCCACGAACTTCCCGAATAATTTCCATCTATAGTATAAATTCTATACGCAGGAAAATTATAGCTACTCGTCGTTAATGATGGTGTCATATAGACCATTGATGTGGGTCGCCCATTTGGATCCATATTTTCGTAATAAATCTAAATTTTTTCAATTTCTATTTGTTGCTTTCAATTCTTGCCTCAAACTCATCCTGATGGGTGTGTCCAAAAAATTGTGCTGCTATGGTGCTTTCGAAACGATTGACAATTTTGTAATAGTTTTGAGACCAGGCTTTGAGGCAAGAAGCGCCAGAGGAGATGTGTCCGATTATGTGAACTTTTTCTCCGCGAGACTCGGAATCATTCAGTTCTTGGACCAGCCATTGAAGAGTATAATCGGGATCAGTTAGGTTTAAGTAGAGGTAGCTAGAAAAGAGACAAGAATCAGTCAGGTGTGTCATATGTGTGCCGGGGTGGTAAAGGGTGATCAACAGTGCCGTATCCAGGATTTGTTCATGCAAGATTCCGACCCTGGTTGTCAACATTTTTTGGTTAAAAACATCAGGGGGCCTCTTTTTCTAATACCGTTTTCCAAAAAACGGACCATATCGAGCACTAACTTTTTTAGCTAACAGTATTTTTATGTAAATTTCTTACAAATTATCCCTTGAACAATATATACTATTGATTGAAATATACTTTATTCCTTCAAATGGTCTAAACGAGTAACTCGCTCTGCTAAAATCAATTTTTTTCAGAAATCTCACGGCGATTTTTTGGCAAAAATTGGAGGAAATTCGAAATTTAAAAACGAGTAATGTCATTCGAGGCAGTTCAACGAGACGAGTAAAACGAGGTATACATCGATCATAAAATAAGCAGACTTACATGGCCGAGTGGTTAGTATGATAGGAATTTACTTATAAGTCGGGGGTTCGAATCCTGGCTCGAAATTAAAGTTTTCCGATTTTCATACAACTTTTTGCATATGCCTATTTTTGGTCTTAACTCATTATCTTGGATAAAGATCTACGCGATAATGATCTACGACCAAAACAAGGCATATGCAAAAAGTTTCATGAAAATCGGAAAACTTTAATTTCGAGCCGGGATTCGAACCCCCGACCTATAAGTGAAATCCTATCACACTAACCACTCGGCCATGTAAGTTTGCTTATTTTATGGTCAATATGTACCTCGTTTTACTCGTCTCGTTGAGCTGAGTCGAATGGCATTACTGGTTTTTAAAATTTCGAATTTCCTCCAATTTTTGCCAAAAAACCGCCGTGACCTACTTTCACAACAGTGTTTTAAGACCCTCCCCCAACCCCCCACGGCGGCGCGACTTCCAATAAAAATGGGTCGTAAAACGATGCAGTCTTATGATTTTTCACCAAAATTTTCCAAATTTACTCATTTTTTCTACAAAAATTATCAAAATTTGACATTTTTTTACAAAAAATCTTCAAAAAATGACTATTTTTGCCAAAAAATCAATTTTTTGTAATGCCTTTTTGGTAGACAAGTCAACTAGCGCAACCCTCCGACTTTGACAAGTCAACTAGTACGACCTTCGGATTTTGGGAGAAAGGCCTTTAAACACTGTTTCACAACATACTATTGCATATTCTCTTCTATGCTATAAGGCAACCAATTAATCCAACTTTTA
>JAQGCP010002560.1:0-10238 GCA_034699885.1 Acrobeloides thornei | reverse complement strand
CAAGCATAAGAAAATACATACGTCAACGAATCAAATCACACCCGCACACAGGAAGGAACACTTTGACAGCTTTGCTTAGTACAGAGAAAAATTAGGTGTATTTTGAAACATAAAAAATATGCTGTCTATTTTGGGAACTCCGAGCGGTTGTTAAGGGTCGTGAGATGCATTTTACAACGATTTTCGGAAGCTAGCCACCCGGTAAATCGTTATGAAAGGGGTTTGAATTTGCCTGAATATTGACACGAAAACCCTGCATTCTTTTTAGTTCGATGAGACGAACAAAACGACACCAAATTGATCCAATTTGATAATAGTTTTGGGTTATTGAAACGAAAACTCTGATTCAGGGTAGGGGTATAAGAGTGTGTAAAATAAGGTCGCATAGCGTAGTTGGATAGAATACTGTTTTTTAATTTAAAGGTACAAGGTTCGAGTCCCGTTATTCTTGAAAATGGGGTAAATGCTAGTGCACCAAGTCACACAATCAAATATCCATTCACACACAACTTTTTCGAGGTACTTAGGGCACCCACGTGAAAATTTTTTCGATAACTTTTTTCCTGAAAATGATTCTCTAGGGGGTAAAAACATACGGGGAATCCGAATTTGACATTTTCGAAGCGAAATTTTCGAAGAAAAACGCTTCCCTGATTCAGGGAAAGTGTGTATATTGAAGCGAAAAGTGGCAAAAATGCGATTTTTGCCTAAAAATGACCCCTTTTCGGGGTAAAAATGTGTAGGGAATCCGAATTTGACATTTATACAATTCCTCGGATTCAAAAAAAGCTGTATATCGACGCGAAAATACAGTATATCGAATTTTCAATATATACAGTATATATATGAAAATACAGTATATCGAATTTTCGTGTCGATATACAGCTTTTCTTGAATCCGAGGAATTTTATAAATGTCAAATTCGGATTCCCCACACATTTTTACCCCAAATGAGGTCGTTTTAGGCAAAGATCTTATTTTTACGACTTTTCGCTTCATTACACAATATGCCTTCCCTGAATCAGGGAAGCGTTTTTAGTAGCTCCAATATCTGAAGAAATTCAACATTCAATTTTTCTTTAGAAAAAGAATAGAATTGAAATTCGTTTAATTAGATACAGTAATTGGCCGATTAAAAAAAGGCCGCGTTTGTTTGCAGAAAAGATTCTCGATCTACCAATTTGCACGGATACCTTTTTTGATATGGAGCATATTGCATAATAGCATATACCTCTCACAGATCTACGCAAGACATTTGATTTTTGGATAAAAAAGAACGAAAAATTTTTTCTCCGTTTTCAAGGAAGTTTAATTCATAAACTGGGGGACCGAGCGCTATTGCACTCGAAGGGGAGAGGAGATTTTCCGATCCGAGCACTAAGTCATCCGCCCTTCTTCGATTGCTTTCGAGTGCTTCCGAGCTTCATAGTTTTTAAGAAGGACTCCCTAAAAAGTTTTCATGACGAAAATCGCTTAATCCAGTATCAGGGAAATTTTTTCATGCCTCGAAAATGCGCGCAATTGATTCCTCGTCTAGAAAACCCCCTAGACACCCGGAAAACTCCCTAGTTCCGGCGAAAATTCGAATTAAATTTTCGCTCAGTGTACATACCACTTTCCCTGAGTCAGGGTCAGGGAAGCGTTTTCACGCTTCGGGAATACGCGCAATCGATTCCCCGCATAAATTACCCCTAAAGGGATCATTTTTTGAAACAAATTAATTTTAATTTTTAATAAAGGCAAAAAAAGTTATTTTGATCGGGGAATCGAACCCTCTGCCCTTTAAAGTCAAAGTCAAGCACATTACCACTGAACTATAAAGGACAAAATTTTCATTTTTACAATTCAATTAAATTTTTTGAAATAAACTTTTTTCAAAAAATTTTGCAGCATAATATTTCTCATTAAATGTACTTTCCGAAAAACTATTAGCTTCCTGTCGACAGGAAAGTGTTAATTACAGGGGTCAAAAATCCGAAAATTTTAGTTAAGTAATATCTGGATGACCCCTCTCACTCCATTCCCGTAAACCACCATATTTTTTAAAACTTTTTTGCCTATTAGATATTTATATGTACATGAAGATATTTTTATAAGGGATTTTGGTACCAAGCCCAAATCAAAATGATGAAATTCCCTACCCACTAGCTTAAAACTTCCAAAAAATTTGGAATTTTTACTTCGATAAGAGACAATCAGACTGAATACACCTGTGATAATTCCGTGGAACGGCGCCTCTTGCGGCAGCTTCAAAGTTTGTCGGCTCCCCTTTCATCTGGCTCGTTATCAGAAGCGAGGTGCTTCTTCCGATCCAACTAATTGAGTGATAGCAATTGAGAACAACCTGTGTACATCTGTTATTCATTCGTTTATTAGCATAAGGAACATCAAAAACATTTAAAAAAGAATAACTATTGCTATAAATTTTATTTTATGTTTTATAAATAAAGACTTTTCCAATCAGCCCAAGAACATAAAACAACTATAATTGTTCGAAAATGAATCAAAGTTGGCAGCTACTACACAATGGGGGGGGGGGACTCACATAAAAAATTTTTTCTGGAAGTCACCTCTCTAGGGGTAAAAACATGCGGGGAATCCGAATTTAACATTTCAATGCGAAAAAACGCTTTCCTGAATCAGGGAAGGCCTGTGTATTGAAGCAAAAAGTCACAAAAATCGCATTTTTTTCAATTTTTTACGAATTTTTCAATTTTCGACCAATTTTTCGATTTTTGAGCAATTTTTCGATTTTTGACGACAATTTTTTTAAATTGCTATGAGTACCAAATAAACCAGCTTCAAAATCAATTCGACGTGGATGGGATTCGAACCCTGTACCATTGAACTCGACGTCGGGAGCACTACCACTGAGCCAAGCTCAAGATAAAACGCGAATTTTTAATTTTGCTTATAATTTAACATGAATTTTTTTTGCACTTTTTTGAAAAAAATTTTTTGTGGAAGTTGTTAAGCGTGGTCCAAAACACTCAAATAAATCGGAATTTTGAAAGAGTATTCCCGTGTTAAGCGAAAAGTCGCAAAATGCGATTTTTGAGACTTTTCGCTTCAATACACAATACGCCTTCCCTGAATCAGGGAAGCGTTTTTTTCACTTCGAAAATGTCAAATTCGTATTCCCCGTATGTTTTTACCCCTAGAGGGGTCATTTGCAGAAAAAAATTTCTAAAAATTTTTCACGTGGTTAGCCCCGCTATTGCGTAATAGCTTCAAAAGTTGTAAATATTAGAAAATGAACAACGCTTTGTATACAATTCCAAAAATGCATAGATAAATTCATCTTGATTGGTGTCATGTTTTATCAACGCGTCAAAAATGTGATACATGTCGGCTAGCACAGAAGAGTTATTATAGCAGTATATCCAGATGGAAACATCCGATAACAATCGCTATACGGTCGGTGACTTTTCTGAGAAAATAACCGACTGGTAAGTTTTATGATCCTATAACTGAGTAAGTCGCCTTTGGGTTTGGCTTTCGCACGAGAGATCAAAAAGGTAGCGCGGTATAGCGTTAAAAGGAGTTCAAATGATTTTTCGAATTTTAGTTTAGTCAAAACATAGAACAGTAACAATTCTGAATTTCCTACAAAACTCATTTTGTGGCTACCCTTGAATAAATCTCTCCAAATTTTTCTTGGGGGACGCACATCCGTGAAAATGAAAAATCGCATGAAGTTGTCGTACTTTTTCATTCAAAGTGCACTAAAATGTACGACTCGAGACCGCAAGTTGTCGTACTTTTTGTCATACCACGGTACGACACCAAAATACGACAACAACTTGCGGCCGGCCTAAAATACAATCGTACGACGGACGAAATGGCCACAAGCTATCGTACTCGTACAATGGCTCGTACGACGAAATTTCGTACGATGGCCGAAATTCGTACGACGAGCCGTCGTACTTTGTCGCACGACAGTGGCATCGTACGAAAGTACGACGAATTTCGTACAATGCCATCGTACTGCGTCGTACGATGATTTTGTACGATAGCTTGTGGGCCGTCGTACTTTTGCTTGGTTCAGTACGATAGAATGTACGAGCTTGTGGCGACCCTAACACCTGTGTGCCACCCGACCGATTAACAGTAAAAGACGGACGTAGGGATTACCGATAGGTGTTAGCTCTTACTTTTTTGGAATTTTTGAAGCTCGGATTATTACCACGAGGAGAACGTGGAAATATAGGTATTTTGAGTCCCTGTCAGGTCCGAAAACTTTTGCTCAACTTCATATTACCTATCAAAAAGTTGTCAAAAATGTCTAACTTTGTCTGAGTTTCAATAAAATCGTGTGTATTGAAACGATTGGTCATGAAGCATAAAATTTTATTGGTTTTTTGCTTCTCGATCAATAAAATTTGATGCTTCATGATCAGTGTTGTCCCGTGTACACAGTTGCACAGACCCCGGTCGTGCAAATTGTTGTTTTTATGACCCATCCTCCCTCCGCAGGTTGGCGACTTTTTTTTAGTTTTTAATTACTATCATTTAGTGCAAGTAGAGGGGCTATTCAAGAAATGGGGGGGGGGGTAGGTCATTGGTCCGAAGTCGGCCTGGGGACCGATGACCTACCCCCTCGGTAAAATTTGACGAATTAGATAATCTTTTTCTCATTTCGGTAATTTTTATTCAGTATGGGGGCTGAGCGCCTCCGGCGCTCACGAATTCTCCGAGGGTAACTTCGCAATTTTTGACATTACACGTTTATAGTAGTAGGATTACGAGGCATTTCTACGCAAAATATCCAACAATAAGTCAATCTCTTATCAAGATACCGTAACTTCAAGACAAGGCAAACATAAAAAACTTAAATTTTTTGAAACCGACTACTAATTCGGAACAAGGTCGATTTTGTCAATAAAAAGAGTTTCTCGTTTGATTTTTTCATGATTGTTGGAATTAAGACATTCGAATAGCATGTGTTTGCTGAGAGATTCATAGAAGTTATGGCGCAAAGTTTTGAGAATTGTTTTGAGGAGCTAATAAAATCAAAGGATGCCGCTAACGAAGAGGCGGGTCGGGAATTGAACTTCCATCCAATCGAATCGAAGTTCTTGCTCGAGCCATCATAAAACTTTTTAATGTTTGTGTTCAAGACGTCGAAACGGTTGTAACGAATTGACGACTGGAATGAATACGGGAGTGTGTAACTGTAGATTTGAGATCATTGAAATAAAATTTATAAACTATAAGATGATAGAAGAAAATTTTGTGTAATTATAGACACCGAGGGGTCTACTAACACAGCTAATATGTATCAATAACATAGGGTGGGGGACATGACCCCCCATTTCGCCACATTTGCGAAAAAATTAAGTACCCAAATTCGTATTTTTTCGAGCGAAACGCGAAAAATTCGAGATTTTTATGTGAAAAATGCGAAATAGGTTATCAAAAAAAGCATAATTCGCCAAAAATAATATTCAAATCACGAAAATCGCCAAAAAAATTCGCATTTTATATACCAAACTCGCGAAAATTCGATTTGTTATAGACCCAATTCGCATTTCTGGTCCCTGATCCCATCTCTTGCTCACTTATGATCAATAAGATATTTTCATAAATTTATACGCCACTTTTTTTTCGCTTAAATGGCTTTCCATTCGACTCTGGATAAATTTGAGGTTTGCTATAGCAGCGAGTGCCTGGCAACAGTCCATTTCGCAAGAAGCACCTTGTCTTTTAGAGACATTTTGCCCAAAATCCATGTTAGCCCAAGAAGGATAGAATTTTTCTATTGTTTCATCTTTTGTTCATTATTGTTTAGCCGTGAAAAGAGTTATAAGTTAGTATTGATGGGCGACAGTGACAATGTGGTGGTCGCCGTTCGCATTCGACCATTCAACGATCGTGAAAAGGATCGGAAAGCACAGTTGATTATTGATATGCCAGATGGAAAACGTACAGCAATACGGTAAAAAAACTATCTTGACCAACTTTGAAAGTTGTCATTTTGTTGATATTCGAAAAGTTCATGTTTTCTTTGTAATACACAAACTTTTTTAATTCAAAAAAGTTTGTGTATTACAACGAAAACATGCACAAATTCAAAATTTCAAACGTAATTCTCTCGAAAACTACAACGATTCAGAGCATGCCGTAAAAACAAAAAATGCTCCATTTTTCATGAACTTTCTGAATATCAACAAAACATGAGGCAACTTTTTTCCCACTGGACTGGTCCTTTAATGCAGAGAAGAATAAAAGTGCTTTTAGAGATCCCAATAATCCTAAAGAAGACCCAAAATGGTTCACATTCGACCATAGTTATTGGTCCCATGACGGATATAAGACTACCGGAAATGGCTACCTTGCACCAGATAACTCAAAATATGTTGATCAGGTGAGTCATTGAATGATTTCCATCTTTAATTTTACGCACAAAAATTTGAGAAAAGAGTCTTTGATGATCTTGGTCAAGCTGTTTTGAACAATGCCTGGAAAGGCTACAATTGCTCTCTCTTTGCTTATGGCCAGACTGGTTCTGGAAAAAGTTATTCTATTGTTGGTTTTAAACAAAATAAAGGTAGATTTGTAGACGAAGAATATTTCAAAGAATGTTGCAAAAAATGCTCCCCAGTCCACTCGGGAAAAACTCGTATGTAAAAATTATATATTCGGAATATTCATGAAAAATGGAGCATTTTTTGTTTTGACGGCATGTTCTGAATCGTTGTAGTTCTCGAGAGAATTGCGTTTGAAATTGTTCATGTTTTCGTTGTAGTATACAAACTTTTTGAATTTTTTGAGAAAAAAATCATTTTTTCAATTCAAACAGTTTGTGTATTACAACGAAAACATGAACGCAGTGAAAATTCGTCCCTGAATCAATAAAAGTTGTGTATTGACACGAAATTTTTTTTTAATTTTCATTTTTCGTCGACTTATAGAATTTTCAGAAAAAATAATAATTTTTACATAGAGTTTTTTCCGAGTTGACTGGCCTTTTAAAGAAGACTAGTTTAGGTATTGTCCCGTTGGTATGTGAAGAACTGTTTAGAAGGATAGATGAAAGCAAGGGAAACTCGGAGACGGAATATCAAGCAAGAGTTTTTTTTTAAATGTTTATTATCTAAAAATGATAAACATTGTAAAAACAAAATTTGTTGTAGGTTACAATTTCCATGATGGAGATCTATTGCGAGAAGATACGTGACCTGTTAAGCAGCAAAGCACCTCCCAAGGGTGGATTGAAAATGCGGGAGAACCCAAAAACTGGATTTTATGGTATAATTTTATCTAATTCAATTTGAAAAAAAAACTTTAAAGCTATTGCGGAGCAGGAGGGGTCAGTCCAGGATCAAAAATCGAAAAAAAATTTTTCTAAAATTTTAAAAAATGATATATTTAGGGGTAATTTTATGCGAAAAATCGATTGCGCTCATTCCCTAAGCGTGAAAACTTATGTATGACCCTTAAAAATTGAAAATACGTATGTGAAAATGTAGGTAAAAAACGTATTTTTCAATTTTTAAAGTCAAATAAGCATTTTCACGCTTCGGAAATGCGCACAATCGATTTTTCGCATAAAATTACCCCTAAATATATCTTTTTTTCGAGTTTTGACCCTGGGCTGACCCCCCTGATCCACAATAGCTTCAAAACTTTTAGTTGAAAACTTGGTTAGCGTTCCAGTCAGTTCCTACAAAGAAATTGAAAGGAAAATCAATGAAGGGACAAAAAGTCGTACGATTGCGGCAACAAATATGAATGCTACTAGTAGCAGGTAAAAACTTTCTTTCTCCAATATACTTACAGGTACTTTTTTTAGGGCCCACACCATTGTAAAAATTCAATTTAATCAAAAAATCCCAAAAGCTGGCGGTGGTACTACAACCAAATCTTCGGAAATCAATTTGGTTGATCTCGCTGGAAGGCAATTTTTTACTTGTTAAGGCTGCGCGTTCATCAGTCGTGTCGCGCTTGGCATGACGCTAGCAGTGGCGTTAGTAGTTGTGTCGTCGCACTACAACATAATGTTAGCAGTTGTGCCGCCGGATAAATTGAAGATTGACACGAAATTGAACATTGACAAGAAACATTGAAGGAGTGAACACTGGCATTTGACATTTTTTATAAATCATTCTATGTATTTCGTCCCAATTGTGTCAATATTTTGATTTTTATAACGATTTATTTAAAAATTTCAAATTCAGGGTTTTCGTGTCAATGTTCAATCCAATTTAACCGTTGTACCGTGAGTTGCGTTGGCACAACCGCTAACGTTGTGCCGTAGTGCAACAACACAACTGCTAACGTTATGCCGAGCACGGTATGACTGATTAAAACGAAAACTTGAGTCAGGGTTTTCGTTTCAATAATTGCAGCCTAACCGTTGAATCCATCACGAATTTAGTGAGCGCCAAAAAGATGCTGGATCTGAAGGAGATCGTTTGAAGGAAGGAATCGTCATCAACCAGTCTCTGTCCACACTCGGTCGAGTCATCAAGTCGCTACATGAAAAGCAATCAAGTAAAGGCAAGAAAAATGTTCAGGTTTGAGAGGGGAACTTTGGCTAGCATAACAAACAAAAAATTAGGTACCATACCGGGATTCCGTGCTTACATCTTTACTCAAGAACGCTCTTGGGGGAAACAGCAAGACCATCATGCTCGCCGCCATATCCCCAGCCGATATTAACTATGAAGAAACCCTGTCGACGCTCCGTTTTGCCGATCGCGCCAAGTCGATCAAAACGCAAGCTGTTGTCAATGAATCTGCTACAGAGCGAATGATTCGAGAGCTACGCGAAGAGAATGTCCGGCTCCAGGAAATGATCAAGCGCAATGGAGGTCTGGATGGTGGAGTTGGTTCATCGGTTAGTCAAATTTACAACCCAGTCCGGTCGGAAAAAAGTTGCCATTTTTGTTGATATTCAAAAAGTTCATAAAAAATGGAGCATTTTTTCTTTTTACGTTAAACTGAGAAAGAAAAACTATGGGTACATGTTTTCGTTGTAATACATAAAATTTCAAAAATCGCTAACTTCAAACGCAATTATCTCGAAAACGACAACGATTCAGAGCATGCCGTAAAAACAGAAAATGCTCCATTTTTCATGAACTTTCTGAATATCAACAAAAATGGCAACTTTTTCCGGACTGGTCCTTTAAGTCTATAAATTTAGGAAGAGTTGGAAAACCTAAAACGACAGTTAGAAGAAAACCAACGTGAGATGGCCAATCTCGAACAAACGTGGCAACAACGACTAGCCGAAGAAGCTGGCAAGGTTTGTTTTAATTACAGGGTGGCGCAAAGAGTGGATTTTTGACAAAATTTATTTTTTCTAAAAATGACCCCCTAGGGGTAATTTTATGCGGGGAATTGATTGTGTGCATTCCCAAATCCGGAAAATGCTTTCCTGGCCCTGATTCAGGGAAAAAATTGAACAATTTAGAAGTCTGAACTTAACGATAAATCAACAAAGGAAGCGTTTTCGCGCTTTGGAAGTGCTTTTTTGAACTCAACGCATAAAATTACTCCCAATAAATGTCATTTTTAAACATTTGTAGAAAATTTTTTGGGGTTCCAACTCCGAAATAGTACCTATTTTCAACTTTTTTCCATTTAGAGGGGACATGATGAACGAGTTGAAATTGAAAAGAAACGTAAAGAGTCACCACATATGTGGAACTTGAATGAAGATCCAGCACTAACTGACATGATTGTGCACTTTATTGACCCAGGTGAAAGCTTGATTGGCAACGGGAGCTCTGGCGTACCCGCAAAAATCCAACTCAAAGGTCTCAGCATTTTGCCATCACATGCTAAACTTGTGAACAAGGACAACAAAAAGGTGACATTAGTCCCGATGAATGGCGCAGAAATACTCGTGAACGGAAAGCACATTTCACAAGAGACGGAATTGGGTCAAAATGATAGGTAGACGAAATGGAGTTTGTTAAACAACATAACAAGTTGTAGAATTCTTTTTGGTGGTAATCATCTGTATGTGTTTGTGAATCCAAAGAAGAAAGGCGCCAAGTCGAGTAACGAAATCACATTTGATATGGCACAAAAAGAAATTGCCAAACAAGTCGGAATCGGAGGCTCACTCTTGGATGGCAAGCGATCTAAGGGTATAGCATAGATTACCAAGGGGGAGGTATAGTACCCCCTCACCACTCATTCTCGGATCTTCCGCCTTTATAGTCATTCATCCATCCATCATGAGGGTTCGTGTACCCTCCCCCTTCCAATTCATTCATCATATA
>JAQGCP010002559.1:0-10240 GCA_034699885.1 Acrobeloides thornei | reverse complement strand
GTTTTGGGTTATTGAAACGAAAACTCTGATTCAGGGTTTTCGTTTCAATAACCCAAAACAATGTTCAAATTGGATAAATTTGATGTCGTTTTGTTCGTCTCGTCGAGCTATAAACGAGTGCCGTCTTTGTTTTTTAAATACACCCAATAATTAAGCGTATTTTGGCCAAAAATCGAATTTTGTGAAAATTTGTCCCTTTGACATAGGGGATAAATTTTCCTAAAATTTCCATCGTGCTCAAAAATTCGCCAAATGATTGTTTTCACTTTTTGCATTTCCAACCGCTTCTATAAATTTTAGATACCGGCCGCAATGTAGGTGACATTTGGATTGGTTTCAATCGACTCGAAGGCTCTTGGGCGTGGATCGATCATACACGCGTAGACTATACTGATTGGGGATATTTAGAGCCTTCTGGTGATGGTGCATGTGCACATATTTGGAGAAGAAATATGCAAGATAAAGACCGTCTTCACTGGAACGATGAAGATTGTGGTGGAATAAAAAATTTTGCGTGTAAAACCAACCCTACTATCACTTTTGTCAAATGAGACTCGTTGTAAAAAACTAAAATTTAATAAAAAGTAAAAAGGTGTCGTCAATGGTTAAAGCATGCAAAAAAATTATAACCACATAAAACTTTATTACAGTCCCCAAAAATTTCATACTACTTAAACATAATGGATAATAATTTATTATTTAACCGTTAGCAAATATTGCATTTTACAAACAAGATTTGGCAACAGAAAGAAGAATCTGATACAAATAAGGCAGTAAAACAAAAATTTTAAACAAATTACATAAAAAATATAAATAAGTTGATTTTTCAAAATCATCACAACAAAAAATATCACACAAACAGGTATAGAAAAATGGTGGTTCTTATTGATTCTTTATAGTAATGTGGCAAAAGATGTCGTATTCTTGGTCAATTCCCAAATAGCTGTCCGACATCAGGAAGAAAGTGAATTTGTAGGAACCACTAAAAATTGAAAAGTTTTTAAACAATTGGTCTAATCTTCTTTAGCTCAAAAATCTATGTCACCTTAGTTTTTAAGTAAAATATGTATATGTAATTTTTCAAGGGTAACAAAATTTTATAACCAGCTTAAAATTTAGACTTAAAATTTTCGGTTATCTATTTTTTCGAGGCTAAAACTTGGGTATCCAATTTTTCAAGGCTAAATTTCTGTGCTTAAAAATTCAGTAAAAAATCGAATTTTGAGCTCAAAATACAGTAGAAAATCGAATTTTGATCTATTATTTCTCTTTTGAGACAATTATTCCCATGCTAATTTTGAACCTATATAATTTTTCTATGATCTTACGGCATATCAGGCGTTTTAAAATCTAGCCGAATTTCTGTTTTCCCACAAATTGGCGGAATTTTCGTGAAGCCCATAACTTTATTCGTCTTCTTTTCACCCATTAGAACAACCCAGCCAGCGGTTTTCTCCTTCGGAAATTTTGGGCAGTACGCTTCCGTGTTCATACGATACGGTCCCAACGCCTCGAGACGCAGTCTCAGCTTGTAGTGGGTAGACGTGTTGAGCGGGATCCAGTCGGCTGTTCGCTCATCAAAAAGTCCCAAATCAATGGGGCAATCTTCAAGTTGGTACAAAAAATGGGCTTCTCTTACTCGGATTATTGGCCATTTCATCAGTGCTGTTACTACCTGGAAAGTTAAAAAGTTTTTAAAAAAACTTCGTTCTTCAAGTTGAAAAAATTGACTCTCAAAATGTAAAAAAAAACGAAAAAAATCTCAAAATTTTAAAGTTGGTTTTGAACAGAAATTTCAATTTTTGACAAATGTTTCGATTTTTAACGAATTTTTCAATTTTTAGGAATTTTTTTCCAATTTTTTATTCAAAAATCCAATTTTTTCAACACAAAACAAGACCTCTTTAGCTTCATGATCATCCAAAATAGTCTTGTCCATAATATCCTTCACAATTTTTGAAGTTCTCTTCTCGAGCGGATATGAAAGTTGGTCGATTCCCAACTGATTTTGGTATTGCGGTATGGTAGCAAAGAAACTAAAATTCACAAATAAGCCTTTTTTATTCCCCTCCCCCCCACGAATTTGAAAAAAAGTCGATCTTTGTGCAAAAAAATTTGAAAAAGTCTGTTTATTACAACGAAAACATGGACTTTTTCAAAAAATTTTGCACAAAAATACAAATATGCGAATTTCACAACGTGGGGGGGGGGGGAAGTAGGGCAAATGGGGTGCTGCCCTCCACTCACGCTAAGACTTCAATGGAATGTTCACTCAAATTTGGGAGACACATCAACGGATGGTCGTTGTACCACCGTCCTTGGATAATTTGCTGTAGCAAGATGATAACATTCAACGCTGTGTCCAACCACTCGTTCACCAATGAAATATCTAACATGGCCTAAAAAAATCAAATTTTTCTTCGGCCACAAAAATCTCTCTCAACACCTGCAAAATTCGAATACACGCATCCAAAATTGACCTTAAATCGGTGAAATAATCAACGGGGAGTTCGGCGCGTGAAAAATGAGCTTGGTATAACAAATGGACTTTTGTATGCGGTGATTCAAAATCGGTTCCTGTTGGTAGTTTTATAGGCAAGAAATATTGAAGCTCTCTGAAAAATTGGAGGAAAATTTTTTTTTTGAAAAGTTCAGATTTACTCATTTATCTTGTCTTCATTGTGTCGAACTGGGATTTCTGAGTACTCAGGAGTGTCCTAAAAATAAATTTGGGTACTATTCCACTTTGGTTATCCCAAAAATTGTTTCCAAATTTCGCATTCACAATCCGTGAAAACCTTTCCCTGGTTCAGTATATGCACCTTCCTCTAGCTTCTCCCCCAAGCGCTAGCATGTTCATTCCTGATAATTCAGCCAATGCAGCCATTTTTGCTCAATTTGAACGATAAATGATATGTTTTATGATAAGTTTTCGATAGACTACGTGCATCTCTGCGTGGTCGTTTTGACGGGAAATTTTTTAACGATGAAATTTCCCGCCAAACCACAACCACGCATGGATATCTAAAGTAGTTATCTCAATTTTTTGTAACAAGTTTCTCACATGCATATACTGAAAAGCGTTTTCACGCGAAATTTGGATTCCTCGCATAAAAATTTGCATACAGCAAGAATCTCCAACAACTGTACAATAGTTAAACCAGCTCTGAGTGTCTCTGCGAAATGCCGTATAGAAATATGCTGAAGGTAGTATTGACTGCCAATTCTTCCAAGTGGTGTAGATTTTAGTGTGTCTTCATCCTCGTCAAAAACAATACACCGAGACGTGAGCAATTCTCGGACAGAGTCATCAACAACTTGAACTAAAAATTTGACCATTCCTTCCGATGAAGTATCTTCGATTCCATAGTAGCTGGAAAAAAATTTGTCATAAAAAATTCGAAGCACAAATACTCACGCCGGGTTGGCAAACATCCTTCTATACAAATAGGTCCCAGCAATATAATCCAAGATTTGTTGGCGATTCTGAACTGTACCCGCACAAAGCTCGGCATTCACGTGATTTGGAAGCACGGGAAGGAGACTAAAAAAATTTAAAATAACAAAAAAATTTTCAAAAATACCTCGATTCAACGGGAAACGGTTCATAAAGAAATTTTTTGTAGAAGTTCTTTTTCACGTCTTGAACATAGACCACAGCCACTGCTGAATCGTCGTATTGTGGACGGCCGGCACGACCGATCATTTGGAGAACATCTAAAAATTTTGAAAATTCGATTTTAGGCCCAATTTTGAGCTTAAAAATGATGTTCTACCAAATTTTGAGCTCAAAAATCGATTTTAGGCCCAATTTTGAGCTCAAAAACGATGTTCTACCAAATTTTGAGCTCAAAAATTAATGTTATGCCCAATTTTGAGCTCAAAAATCAGCCATTTTGAATAAATTGACAACCAAAATGTACAATCAACATAATTTAAGCATACAAAAAAGCCATTCTAGACACAAAAATATCCACCTGTAACAGGAAAATCGACATATTTATGCGTTTTTCCATCGTAAAACTCCGTTCCTTTCACAATCACCAAATGCGCTGGCACATTAATTCCCCAGGCCAAAGTCGCTGTTGCAATAAGGACTTGAATTTTTCTTTCCACGAAGAGTTTTTCCACAATATTCCTCTCATATTGCTGTAGTCCGGCGTGATGCATGCCAATTCCGAATGGTAGCGTCAATTTTAAGTTATCATCTTTCAGCGATTCAACAACTGTTTGGAGCTAAAAAAAAAAATTTTATGCCAAAATTCAAAATTTGCATATTATAACCTCTTGCATATCCATGTGTAGCCATTGCTTCGGATCGTCTTCCATAGCCAGCATCGAGACAAAAGCCATTGCTGTTAGGCGAGTCTGTCTCCGAGAAGCCACGAAAAGCAAGGTTGGCTTGATCGGCGAAAATTCTTTAATGGCTTTAAAGGCTGGCTTATTCATAAGTGCCATTCGTGGGCAGTAGTGTTGGCCGGGGAAGCCTTGAATATGGACTTGAATTGGCACAGGACGAACATTTGGACGGAAATTGTAGAGCCCTTCTTCTTTTATACCCAACCAGTCGGCTACATCCGCAGCATTTGCCAAGGCGGTCGAGAGACCCACAAGGCGAACTGGTAATTTGTCGAGTTCTCTTTTCCTGGCGATTAGTTTGAGCCTTAAAAAAAATGCATAAAATATGCACAAAAATCGATTTTAGGCCCAATTTTGAGCTCAAAAATCAAATTTTTATGCAATTTTTAGCAAACTTTGAATTGAATTTTCTCGAAAAGAGTAACTCCGATTTTCACGAAAATTGGAGGCACTACCGTTTTTCGATGCGCTCTACAAGATAGTGTTGTTATTTTTTGAAAATTTCACAGGTTTTCGTTTCAATATACAAATTTGTCATACCTTGTAATAATAGCCTCCAAAACAGCGCCTCTCTCAACACCCAACAAGTGTATCTCGTCAATAATCACCAGCTCCACATTTTTCACATAGTCACGAGTCTCCCAACTTCTTGTTATGCCATCCCATTTTTCGGGTGTCGTAATCAAAATCGACGCGGCTTCAAGAGTTCGTAAATCCGGTGTGTGGTCACCAGAGACTTCAACAATTCTGAAAAAAAATTAAAAATTAGACAAAATGTTGCTTTAAAAATTCGCAATTTACTTAATTTTCATCCGCTCGTCGAATTTTTTACGCCAATCTAGCACTCGTTCACGAACCAAGGCTTTCAATGGAGCTATGTATACACACTTAAAAAATTTTTTCACAAATTTTTGCATAAATCACAAATTACCTTCTTTCCAGGCTTATTTTTCAAAACTCGAAACATTGCCAGCTCAGCACATAAAGTCTTTCCGGAGCCGGTTGGAGCTCCAATCAGAGCATTGTTGTCTGTGTTGTATAGACAGAAAAAGACTTGAGTTTGAATGGGGTTGAAAAATGGGAAGTTGTACATGTTTTCGAAATCTGGGTGTTTCAAGGTCTTCAGCGGCAAAGGATTCAATGACAACAGATCTAAAATTGGAAAAGAAATTGTACAGGATGAGCCAAAAAAACTGTAAAATATAGCCTGACTAATTTTTAGCGTGAAAATTGATGCTCTACCAAATTTTGAGCTCAATTTGTTACTCTGGGGACCCCCCTGATCTTGTCATTTGCGATCTAACTATTAGAAACTAGTACCAAAAATTCTTCGCTAAATCACACACCTGTATGTGGTCGAATCGCCGTGGGCATTTGATAGTTTTTCAATGAAATATACTCAATAGTATCCTCCACTATATAATTATCACTCGTGACTCTCAGCTGATATTGATGGGAAATCTGTTGGTCGCGAATCGGTATGGTGAACACCAATCTCTGTGCCTCTTGATTTCTCACTTTCTTTTTCGGCAACAACAACGGCTCATAGTGTAAAATCATGTTCTCGTCCACGTCTTCAATCAACACCCAAAATCTCAGCACGCCGCCGGTTCCAAAAACTCGATCGTACCAGGTAAAAACTGGGGTTATAACAGCGTTGATTTGAATTATGGTAGATGTGATTGGCTTGATTGTGGCCTCTGCTTCAAGTCGGGGTAAAATTCGGAGGGCTTCGTAGACTTTTTGGCCGTCGCAACTGAACATAGAGCCTGAAAAAAGGTGAAACTTTTCACATAAAATTACGCCTAAATATGTCATTTAAAATTTTTTCCGATTTTTGACCCTGGGGTGACCCCCCCCCCCTAATCCACAATAACTCCAAAAATTTTAGCATGTAACAAATCAAATAATCACCTAAATCTCTGGCACTTAACTCCAACAACTGGCTAAAATTCATGCGGCAATTTTCAATTTTCATAATCGTTTGGTCTTTCAAAAGCCCGGGAAACTGCCATAGAGGGTGTTGCCAATTCCACAATCTCCTTTCTATATACTTGGACATGTTCAAAATAGCCGTAGTTGCCTGCGACCAGCCATTTCGTAGAGCAATTTCGAAAAACGCACGACACAATCTCGGAGCATTTTGGGCGACGTAGAACGTCTCCGAGATTAGGGCAAAGTTCGAAACAAAAGCCTAAAAATGGGAATTTTCCGCAAATTCGTTTACAAGTCCACCTGTGAAATGTAGCTTTGTAGAAGACAGTTAGCTTTTCCCGAAGAAGACGTTACATCGGCGCCTCGTATGGGTAACATACAGCCTGTAGAAAGAAGCTCTGAAATATCCATCATTTCTTCTTCTCGAGCCTAAAATTTGAGCAAAAAAATTTTAGATTCCGAGCAAGTTAAAAAATGTGAAATCTTTGTCACCAGCTAGAAATATATTTTTCATGCAAAAAAATGCTTCCTGATTCAGGGAAAACGTATTGTGTATTGAAGCAAAAAGTCGCAAAAATGAAATTTTTGCGAAAATTCGAAGAAATAACACATGTTTACCCTCAAAAGGGATCGTTTTTAGACAAAAATCGAATTTTTGCGACTTTTCGTTTCAATACATAGGTCTTCTCTGAATCAGGACAGCGTATTTCGCTTCGAAAATGTCAAATTCCCCGCATATTTTCACACATTTTTTAACTTGTGCTTTCTCCTAAAACTGACCTTAACTTGGGAAAATTCACTAGATTGTGAAATCAGCGCCAAAATAACCTCGTCAGTAATAACTTTTGAAAATTTGACTTCTCCTTCGCCGGAATTGATCATCTCGATGGTTTCATAAGTCACATAGTAGTGGGAAGCAATTCTTCCAAGATCCGTTGGAGACAAATACATATTCCTGCAAGAAAAAACGTAAGAAATTTAAGACCCGAAAATATCTTAGATGATCTCATTTTTGAGAGCCTCCTCAAAGATTAGATATACTCAACTTTTTGGCTTAAAAGTTGGATCTACTCAACTCACATTCGATCAAAACGAATCATCTTATTCTTATCCAACTGTTCAGCCGCCTTATAACAAAAATCGGTCAAATATTCTGACAAATCTGGATCATTGGTCATATCACTCCAGTTCACTCCGTAAGCAAACGGATTCTTTTTCAATCGAACATAAAAATAGGTATATCTCAGCCACTCAACAGCTTCGGGTATAGTCGAAACAGTGCCTCTGGCCACCTCGGCGTTCAAATTGTCAAGGATCCGCTGCTTAAATTGACTTTCTATGGGAGTCTGTCGGATCAGCATGGAGACATATTTCGTGATTTTGTCGATTGTCGTGATGATCACACCATGACCCATAGTTTCATATTGTGGTCGACCAGCACGACCAAAAATTTGTTGAACATCCAACACGCCAATATCAGTAAAAACGCCTTTCTGAGGGTCAAAAATTTCAGTGCCCTGAAAATTCATTTTTCACACTATCCAGCAAACGCAAAAAATTTCTCTACTCGTATAATAACAGCATGAGCTGGCAGATTCACACCCCAAGCCAAGGTTGCCGTGCAGACTAGGATTCGAATATGGCCTTCCAAAAACATGCGCTCCATTAAATGGCGATCTGAGCGGACCAAGCCAGCATGATGGATTCCAAAACCGTGTTGGAAGAGAAAATCAATTTCTCGGTTATTTGATTTATTTAGCTGGAAAAAAATTGAATTAAAAGAGATCAAAAATGACCAAGAACTGTCATTTTTCATCAAAAAATGACCAAAAATTGGCATTTTTCATCAACAAATAACAAAAAATTGCCATTTTTCGTTAAAAAATGACCAAAAAATTGCCATTTTTCATTAAAAAAATAACAAAAATTGCCAATTTTTAGTCAAAAATGACAAAAATTGCCATTTTTCATCAACAAATAACAAAAAAATTGCCATTTTTCATTAAAAAATGATCAAAAATTGCCAATTTTCACTAAAAAATGGCCAAAAAACAATCATTTTGAACCGATTCACAAATGAATTTGAACAAGAAAGTTGGACTTGAGCCAATTTTTATGCCCCAACTCATTTTTTCACGCCCAAAAATCCAAAATTACCGCTTTTCTTGCATTCAAATATTCTCTGGATTTAATATTGCTGGGAAGGAACAATGCCATTTCATTCTGAAAAATACAAAAAAAATTTTTTTTTCTTCACAATTTGTGACCAACCCTGAGTGTAGCTTTGTCAATAAAGGATCTCGCGACTTGACTCGTAGCATTTCTAGCGTGAACAAACACCAAAACTTGATGGTCTTCTTTTAAAAACTGCATGCACTTTTCATAACAGGCGTCGTCCATCATTTTTCGTTGGCCGTCTCTCGACTTGTCCACGTTCGTATGGATTCCCAAAAAGCTGGACGAAAAAAAAATTTTATAATCACAAATTTTTGCTAAGTAAAAATTTTTTTTCCTACCTCTGTGCCAACGGCACCGGTCGAAAACGACCATCAAAGAAAAATAGTCCCTTCATTGGGTCAACCTTCAAAAATTTCGCCACATCAATATAATTCGGTAACGTTGCTGAAAGTCCCACGATTCTCACTTTTTGTTGGTGGATTTCCATCTAAATTGAATTATGCAAATTTTGGTGAACACAAACTCCACCTGTCTCAAAGTTCTCGAAACAATCGTTTCAATAACCGGACCTCGATCATCGTGCAATAAATGAACTTCATCGATAATTAGAAGTCGTACAAGTTGGGTTAATGCTTCGTCATCAGCTTTTCTCGTGACCACATCCCATTTTTCAGGGGTCAAAATCAGCATCTGTAAAAATATGGATATGAGAATTTTCAAATTTTTTTTAGCATTACGCTAGTTTCACTGATTTCCCGCTTAGTCAAAGTCGTATCGCCGGTCAATTCACGAACTTTTAGGCCCAACTTGTCGAGGCGTTTGGCAAAATTTGACGTCATTTCAGTAGCGAGGGCTTTCATCGGAGCGATGTAAATTATCTAAAAAGTTAAAAATAGCATATAAATTGATGAATATGCAAATCTTGATCTCAAAAATCAATATCAGACAAATTTGTTGATACATTCCTGAGCCCAAAAATCGATTTTAGACCAATTTTTCAGCTCAAAAATCTTTCCAGTTCAATTAAAGACAATTTTTTCCAACAAATCGTTACCTTGAAAGCCCCCTTATTGATCTCTCCTTGAGGCGTACAATGGTCTCTTATGGTTTTCAAAACAGTCAACATAGCAATATTTGTTTTGCCTATAAAAATTTGTATAATTAAAAGTTCCTTAAAAAATTTTCACACCTGCTCCAGTCGGTGCACAGATGAGCAAATTCTCCAGGGTATTATAGGCTTGTTCAAAAACAATAGATTGGATCGTATTCAGCTCTTCTGTGCCTTCAAAAGCTAGTCTTCCATGCTAACAAAATTTTTTTACTTGAATGCTTAGTCGAGGTGTACACGGGACTCAGGGACGGGAAATTTTCGCCTGGTCCGAAGAAAATTGTCTAGGCCTAATATCTTTTTTGGCTGCCGGCCTGGTCTTTTAGTATTTATTTAGAATACCTCCTCTGTAGGCAATAGAGGAAGTATTCTAAATAAAGTGCATGTGCACCTTATTTAGAATAACTCCGGAAACGGGTTTGAATTTGCCTGAATATTGACACGAAAACCCTTAATTTGATTTCTTTCCATTATGTCGTTTCATTAGAGCCTATGCCGGTGAAAACAGTGTATATTGAGCGCTTTTTATACAGGGTGTCCCAAAAAAACCCGGCTTTTTGCCCTTTTTTGGGCAAATTTTTCGAAAATTTTTTTTCAAAAACATCATTTCTAGGGGTAAAAATGGCTGAAAAACACGATTCCGGCGTCCAAAAAATTTTT
>JAQGCP010002558.1:0-10240 GCA_034699885.1 Acrobeloides thornei | reverse complement strand
CTCTTTATGCGTTTTTCGCTCTTTTGTCACATTTACATTCCTACTTGGAACACAGAACACAAAATGTGTTAGTGTTCCGAATTCAGAACACATTTTGTGTTCTGTGTTCGGAACACAGAACACAAAATGTGTTCTAGATTACACTGCGTTCTGTGTATCCACAGAACTTGTATCATTGGACCCCTGATCCCTATACTTTATTCATGTGAAATTTGCATGTGAGTATTTTAATCCAAACGCAGCAATTAAAAATAGGTATAGAAATAAGTTTTAATTATCGCAATCTAAAATGGCAATAACATTTTAAGGCAAGCATCATTATAAGTGTGCAAAATTCATCATAGAGCTGACTATATTTGATATCAAAAAAAGAAATCTCACTAATTGTTCGTGTTCCTAGAAGAAAATTGAGATTACACATTCATCTCATGTATAACAATTCTTCTACATATCCCTCAATTTTCCGAACCCCAACAATCAATTATTCGAATACAAATTTGCATGAGAGAAGTTAATTTTATCTCCATATTCAATAAAAGAGAAGAATGAAGAACTCATAAAGTGTTATTTGGTGCTACATATTGCATGGGTATAGTAGATTAACATCTATTATCGAATAGCTAAATTTGAATGAGAAAAGCACAATGTACATCGGGATATAAAGGCCAAGCCGGATTTAGAAAAGCAGGAATTGGGTAACCAGCCGGAAGGGAACTTATTTAATTTATGGAAGTGAGAAAAAGGCAAAAAATATGCAATATTAGAAAATGAAAGAATAAAATTGACTTTTGAACCATAAAGTGCGGCATAATTCCATAGGATCGTCCGCCCTTCAGGGAAGGTCGTGCCAAATTTTCAAAAATTTTACAGACCATACACCCATGTATTTTTAAACACTGGATTATGTAGACCTATTGTTCCCTTTTATTCGTGAAATGAAATAGAGATGGGTTCCAAAAACAGACAGGGCAATGGCCCAAAGCTAGATGCGGGGCCAGCTCAGGTTGTTTTTGAAATCGGATCCGGGTATATAGTCTGTTTCACGAGAAGTTATAAAAATTTTTGGCACTTATGCATTATCCCCCTCCCCTAGGGGAGGGGTAGGGATTTTGCATAAGTTAAAAAAAATCAATTTTTGATTTTTTTTGTTCCTTCAAATTCGAGTTCCTCATGTCGAAAACCCCCTGCATACAAAAAATCAGACAATTTAGAAAAAATTTCGAAAATTCGAATTTTTTGAAGGAATATTATTATTGAGTAGATATTTTATTTATTTGAGTAGAAAAAATATTTATCTAAGTATATTTAGGCTTAGCCTTGGGCTTAGGCTCAGCTTTAGGCTTAGCCTTGGGCTTAGACTTAGGCCTAGCCTTGGGCTTAGGCTCAGCCTTATTCTTAGATTTAATCTTAGCCTTAGGCTTATCCTTTGTCTACTCAAATAAATATATTCAAATAAATATTTTATCTACCCAAATAAATAAAATATATACTCGATTAAATAGGTTCCTTTTTTGAATGGGGTTTTCGACATGGGGAACCTGAAGGAATTTTTTCATTTTGACCACTGGAAGTTACCTCTACGAGGGATATACTCACTACAAAGTTTTCATGATAAAAATCGCTTAAATCAATGCCAGGGAAAATTTTTCATGCCTTGAAAATGTGTCGATTCCTCGCCTAGAAAAATCCCTAGACAGTATGTTTTCCGGCAAAAATTCGAATTTTAGTTCTTTTTCGCTTCAATGCGCACATCTATTTTCCTGAATCAGGATCAGGGAAGCGTTTTCACGTTTCGGGAATGTGCGCAATTGATTCCCCGCATGAAATTACCCCTATAGGGGTCATTTTTAGAAAAAAATTTTCGTTCAAAATTCATGTAAAAAATGCGGGAACTTTCTGAACAATCCAATTTTAGATTAAAAATTTCTACTTAGATAAGTAGAAATTTTTACATGATATATAAGGTCATATTAAAGTAGCCAAGGATTACTCCAGACAAATCCGCCCTGAAGCATTTAGGAATATGTTAAATGTCATGTAGCTTATTTTTGGTCTAAGCGGCTTAAACGTTACGGATCTCAATTTCATGACTTAAAATCCGTAAGATTAAGGACCATTAGAAAGTATAAGACAGTTCTATATTTGTCATCTAATGACAAAAATTGTAATTAAAATTTTAGATCAGCGAGATTTGAGACAGATGCTCGTTTTCTTGAAAGCTTTTTCCTTAGGATTATATGCATTTATTAAGAATGGAGTAGTGGCTTTAGGTCAGAATTGAATTTTTCGAAAAGTACATTTATTTTAAATCCAAGCTTTCAGGAGTTAAAAAATAGATCAGACAATCCGAAAAATGCTAATGATCAAAGAATACTGTCTAAACCAAGAGATTTGTCTATTATAAGTAAAGATTATACAGCCGACAAGTTTTTATGACAAGTACTATAGAGAGAATAAATGTGTATAAAAGTTTAAACAACAACTTACTTGAAGGTCCCTTTTTAGACTAAGGCTTAGGCTTAGGCTTGGGCTTGAGCTTAGGCCTGGGCTAGGCTAAGGCTTGAGCTTAGGCTTGGGCATAGGCTTGGGCTTGGGCTTGAGCTTGAGCTTGAGCTTAAGCTTGGGCTTAGGCTTGAGCTTAGGCTTGGGTTAAGGCTTGGGATAAGGCTTGGGCTTAGGCTAAGGGTTAAGCGTAGACTAAGGTTTGGGCTTAGGCTTGGATTTAGGCTAAGGCTTGAGCTTAGGCTTGGGCTTAGGCATAGGCTTGGGCTAGTATTTCGCTTGACACTACTTCAAGGTAGAAATTCATGGTTAGTTGTAAACCTAACATATTTTTTCCATAAAATGAGTAAAAAAAGATAAGGTCGATCATTCTTGGATTTCATTCTAGCATTTTATGCTTGGGTTCATTTTCTTGAGCTAAAACGCTTGAATGAAAATAATGATAGGCATAAATTTAAATAGTTTTCCCGTTGCCGAAAATTATTGAGTTGTTCCATAATTTTCCGGATTTTTTAAATGAATTTTAACCAGAAAATTTTCTTCTAAATTTTTCTAGAAAATCTCATATAGAAGTAATTTTATGCGAGGAATCGATTGCGCGCATTTCTGAAGTGTGAAAATGCTTGCTTGATCCTGATTCAGGGAATGAGCTAGGTGTATTGAAGTGAAAATTAACTAAAATTTGGATTTTCACCAGAAAACCGGCTGTCTAGGGGGTTTTTCTAGGCGAGGAATCGATTGCGCACATTTTCAAATCATTAAAAAAATTTCCTTGACACTTATTTAAGCGATTTTCGTATCCCTCCATATACTCGCTAAAGAGGTTTCATGAAGAAAATCGCTTAAATAAGTTTTGGAGCTATCACATGGGATTTTGGAGCTACTTCGGGTATTGAGTCGAAGTAGTTCCAAATTTTTTTTTGATAAAAATATAAGGGGACTATAAGGGGTAATTTTCAAAAAATTTGAAAGAGAAAAAAAGACCTTATGGATATATCCAATAAATCTTTTGGAGCCCAAAATATAAAATTGGTAAAATTTTTATCTTAACAAGACCAGGAACAATCTAGTAGAAACCAAAATTTTTTTGCACTATATCTTGAGGCTTCTTAATTGATATCAATAACTATAAAAGGTTTCAAACTAAAAACAAATTTAGTAGCATTTGGCTTCTGTCTTCCAAAAGGAAGACACAAGCCAAGAACTTGATAGCGTTGTTTTTCAGAGCGACATCTAAAAAATGACAGAGTTGTAGTTTATAACAAAAAAGGGAGAACATGTAAAATAAGGTCGCATAGTGCAGTTGGATAGAGTATTGTATTTTAATCTAAAGGTACAGGGTTCGAATCCCGTGTATGTATGTGGTTTTTTGCCTTTGGTTTTCAAAACCCATTTTGAAGTCAAATCCCGCTTCGAATTTAAAGTTGTTCAAATTTCATGAAATTTTTTGCATATCTCTCTATTGGCCTCTAAGACACTTTTCAATCATTTTTGGGTCAGTAAATACTTGCTGCGGTTGTATAGTACGGCTGGGTGTTATAAATCTTAAAATCACTATTACTAATAGCTCCAGAAAATATTTATTGACCCAAGAATAATTACAAGATGACTTAGAGGCCAAGATAGAGATGTGCAAAAATTTTTTTCATAAAATTTGGGCAACTTTAATATGGAAGGGATTCGAACCTGAGCCTATAAACTGCAAAATTGTCACTTTAGCCACTTGGCGATGGGCTCGGATGGAAAACTATCCATGTTATGGTATTCGTTTTATTTGTCTCGGCGAGCTTTTTATTTTAACCACCATACATCCCGTACATACCAGGGCCTACAACTTTTTGCTTCAATACACAGGCCTTCCCTGAATCAGGGAAGTGTTTTTTGCTTTGAAAATGTCAAATTCGGATTCCTCGCATGTTTTTACCCCTCGAGGGGTCATTTCCAGAAAAAATTTTCGAAAATTTTTTCATGTGGGTGGTAGTTCTCCCTATAGTGTAGTAGCTCTCATGTTTTTTTTATCGAATCACACTAAAGACAGAATCCATATTGGTGGCCTTTTACTATAATTAAATCACATCATTTAAATAATAAAGCTAATAACATATACCGGATTGAATCCCACTAACAATAAAATTTTCTCATTTCCTCACACCCTCAATAAGCCTTATAATAAGAGACACTTTAGTCAATACAAACTCATATCATAAAAAGTAGCCAAAGAGGTAGGAATCACAGATAACGTACTTTAGAAGGGACAAAAGGCTTTTCTCATGGATAAAAATATAGATATAATATGATGTGCATGTCCATAAAAGTAACAATCTTGAATCTTTATTTAGAGCTAGATAAAAGTTCGGGGCTACTCACACTAGGGGCCACCCATGTGAAAAAATTTTCAAAAGTTTTTTCTAAAAATGACCCCTTTAGGGGTAAAAACATGTGGGGAATTCGAATTTGATATTTTCGAAGCAAAAAACGCTTCCCTGATTCAGGAAAGGTGTATTGTGTATTGAAGCGAAAAGTCGCAAAAATTGCATTTTTGCGATTTTTCGCTTAAATATACAGGCATTCCCCGGATCAGGGAAGCGATTTTGTAAAAACGTGCACTTTTGAATATCACTATTATCTAAAAGGAAATAGATATAATGAAAAATTTTAAATCTAATTTAATCTTTATCCAACTAACTCAAAAACATGGAATGATAAATTATTTCTCATGATGAATCAACATGATACATTTGACATTAAATTTTTTCGACTTCATCGCGCTATTACGAGTTATGGCTGACGCACTGGTTCATTTTTAATTATTCCGTTGAAATTATGCCCCCGAGGAATTCTCAAATATCCAACAAACACATACGAAGTATAGTAAAAAGTGCATAAAATTTTGTTGTTTTCCTCAAAACTTTTTCTATCTTTGAACAAACTAAGAAGAAAAAAGAAAAAAACTCAATTTTCAATTAATTAGTATAAAAATTTGGTTGCCAGGCAGGAAATTTGACTCATGCTCTTAAATCTTGATAAGAACACGAGTCAATTTTTTTAAAGTAAAAAGAACCAAATTAAATGTACAGGGTGGCCCAATAGGTACTTTTATCAGACTTTTATCGATATCTTGGCTACCCGAAAAGATTTTTCAATTTAAAGTTAGGTAGGTTAAATGTGCATCAAACGAGGTGTCTTTCGCCGGCGTGGCGACAGTTGAGGATGAGACATTTGAGTATGGTTATTTGAGGACAAGACTTTTGAGGACGGGACATTTGAGGAAAAAGTTAGGATATGTTTTTAGGCCCTAAATAGCACCATCCTCAAATGTCCGCCCTCAAGTGTCAAGTCCCCAAATACAATTTCAGCATTGACAAGCAAGACATCAAAATGTACAGCTGTGGCAACAGGGTTGGGAAATAGAATATCCGGATTTATCCGGTCCCGGGAAAATTGGATAAACTGGATTTATCCGGGTAATTCTGGGGAAATCTTTTCCCCGGAATTACTTGGTTTGAAAATTTTTCTTCCCTCGGTGGTGCAGTGACAAACCAGCGGCTTCGTGACCCACAAGGTCGCGGGTTCGAATCCCGGTTGGAGCCAATTTGGTTATAAAATTGGCCAATTTGGAACCAAATTGGCTTCAAACAGGATTCGAACTCGCGACCTTGTGGACACGAAGCCGCTGCTTTGTCACTGCACCACCGATGCAAGTTTGAGGAAGGAAAAATTTTCAAACCAAGTAATTCTGGGGGAAAAAGATTTCCCCAGATTTCGCCAAAATTCATCCGGGGAAATCCCAACCCTGGTGGCAAGTCCCTATTCATAGGACAGAATACAAAAAGTGCCGGGCTAAAACTTTCTCCCAAGGATGTATCATGAAAACAAATTTGATGAATGGACCAAAAGTTAGGAAATTTAAAAGGGTAATAATCGGAGTCCGTTCAAAAATTTTTTTGAAAATGTTTGTAAAAAATACATTCATAGGGGTGCAAATTGAGAAAATTGGCATCAACTCCCCAAAGTGGATCTGTCATTTATGACACTTTTCATTTTTATATAAATAGCCAAGAAGCCATAAACTTTTTATAAGGAGATTTTTGAAATTTTTTGCATCTTTATTTTCAAAGATTAATAAGATTATCGACTTTAGATCTCTACAAGGTATAGGGATCAAAAATTATAATTCTTATTTGAGTAAACATCAAAAGCTATATTCTTTTGTTCTTCTAAACAAGATGTCACAAACAAATATATTTTTGGCTTCAATAAAATTTCAAACATTAAAGGGGGTAATCCTTTTTTTGAAAATTTTTGTAAAAAATACGTTCCTAGGGGTAATTTTATGCGAGAAATCAATTTCGCGCATTCTCGAAGCATGAAAACGTTTCCTTGGCCCTGGTTCAGGGAATGGGGTGAGTGTATTGAAGCGAAAATCAACATTTTCGGATTTTTATGAGAAAACCGTCGATTCTTAGGTTTTTCTAGGGAGAAAGCATTTACAGTTCCTGGAACATGGTCAATGAAGCGCTTTCACGGTTCGGGAATGCGCGCAATCGATTCCCCGCCTAGGAAAACCTAAGAATTGACGGTTTTCTCATAAAAATCCGAAAATGTTGATTTTCGCTTTAATACACCCATCCCATTTTCTGAATCAGGGTCAAGGAAGCGTTTCATGTTTCGGGAGTGCGCGGAATCAATTTCTCGCATAAAGTTACCCCTAGGAATGTATTTTTTACAAAAATTTTCAACAATTTTTTTTTCGGAAAACGGACTCCGATTGTTGCTCCCTTTAATATCGTATACAAATTTTGGGATTTTATTTTCATTATAATCGAAAATTCCTCTACTGGGTGTTTCAGTGATTTTTTTAATAAAAATGCAATATCTTTTGATAGAGAAAAAATTTTTTCATGCAGTCTTGTGCAAAATACTTGCCAAAAAATACATGCCTAAAAAATGGTAAAATAAGTGTAACTCCATGGGATTAGATCGGATCAAAATATGATGCACTACAAATTTGTACCTCTATGCCATACCAAACAAATAAAAAAGACCGCATTTGAAAAGCTTTTAAATTGGTTGAGATAGAGGGCTTTTAAGGTTGAGGTGATTTTTTGGCTATACACTCGGGGTGACTATCTTTCGAGCACTGTATCTCGACGAAGAAAAAGTTTCGAAATTTTAGCATAGCGAGTTTTTAATAGTGGGATTTAAACATAAACAACAGTTGAATATTTAAACATAAGCAACAGTTGAAAAAATTCTGAGACTATAACATTTTGGGTTGGCTTCATAGTCTTATATATATATCATGGATATATATATCCATGGTCTTATATTTGTTAAATAGCCTCCAGACAACGCGCCTGAACAAATAAATAAGTCCGAAAGTATAAAAGAAGAAAAAATTTCTCACACCATTTCCTATGCAAATAAACAACAATCTTATTAATCCAGAAAAAGATCTCATGAATTTTTATAATTCTCTCGATTTTGATTAATTGTTTTATATAAAAAAAGAAATATCCGATAAAGAAGGAAATTTAGCGAGGATAAGTATTTTGTCGATGTATACATTTAAATTTTTGCATTATCTCAATAAATTCCAAGAGTCGAAAGACCGAGCTCAAGGGCTCAGCCTCGCTTTGATGCTAAAGACTATCTAATTTTTCTTTTTTTGTTAAGTTTTTCGGAAAGTGCAATTAATGACGAATATTATGTAAAAATTTTTTGAAAAAAGTTTGTTTCAAAAAATTCATAACATTTTTATTGAGACTTAATTGAATTGTAAAAACGAAAAATTTTGTCCTTCATAGTTCAGTGGTAATGTGCTTGACTTTGACTTTAAAGGGCAGAAGGTTCGATTCCCCAATCGAAAAAACTTTTTATGCCTTTATTAAAATCAATTTTTTTCAAAAAATTTTTTGCAGCATAATATTCCTCATTAAATGTACTTTCCGAAAAGCTATTAATGTAAAGTTGGCAGGGAAGTTTGATTCTTACAGGCAGTGAGCTTTATATTGGGAAAGCACACCTGTCATATAAATTGCCGACACACTATTTATGTGCAAGGCTGAACTTTGATATTAATAAAAATTTTTATTCATTAAAAATCTAGCCAATCTACGAGCCATAAACCATACAGGGTGTTACAATAAAAATGGGAAACTTTATGACTTTTTGCCATTTTTTCGTCAGCTAAAACATATAGGGACCTTTAGTTTGTTGCTTTCGGCCGATTTCAGAGTGAAGGTAGGAATTGCTTGCATTGCCACCACTTAATTCCGCCACTCTCTGAGGAAATACGTTTTAAAAAATCTCTTTTTTTATTGGAACACCCTGTATTTGCTATATCCCAGGTAACTAGCAAGTTAAATATAGCATTCGAATAGAACACAACTTCAACTTTCTTTTTGGTTGATTTCTTAGAAGTCTTTTGCCAAAAATGAATTCAAGCTCCAATGTAACTATTGTGATGGATGCCAGTGTGACTTTTCTGAAGCTATTTGTTATGTTCATCGACTTGCCCATCTTTTTCTTGCATCTAATGATTACCTGGTTCATAATTAAACAAAGAGCGCTTCACA
Organism: Acrobeloides thornei; assembly: GCA_034699885.1. Lineage (NCBI taxonomy): Eukaryota > Metazoa > Nematoda > Chromadorea > Rhabditida > Cephalobidae > Acrobeloides > Acrobeloides thornei. The sequence goes on along the minus strand of JAQGCP010002558.1, from coordinate 1,160 downwards.
ACCAAGATTACTGTCAAGGATTTTTCACCATTTTTCAATACACTGTGATTTTTGATGGATTATTATTTTTAAGTGTAAGTGTATGACGCGCCGAATCGCTATTCCTCGAAAAAAACTTAATGTGCTACAAGATCGAAAGGGGCCTAACAAAAATTCGTTATAATAATTTTAAAAAAATTGACACTGCCGAGATAGAACCCACATCTATACGTGAGGATGTCAGATTTCATCGTTACAATCTGGCAAACCTATTAAAGCTTTTCATATTGCGATGTTCTACAAAATTGTTCCTAAGATCACGAGAAACAACTTTGTAGAACATCGCTTTTGATGAAAACCTTTTTTTATCGATAGGGTTTCCAGATTGTAATGCTGAAAATTACGATTTTTTAATCTTGAGGTTTCTACGTACGACATTTTCAGTATTTTTGGGCTAAAAAAATTGAAAATAAAAGCTTTTTCAATAGAAATTTTTTTCTAAACAAATCCCGTGATTAGAGCGTTCGATTGAGCTATCGGGTGACAGTTTGGATTTAAATTCGATTTTTGGCGAATTTTTGAAATGTGGGAGCAATAAAAAACCGTAACCTGTACTTTATAAAGATTAATGATAAAAAATGTTCAGCTTTACATTTGTGAACGGTTCCCCAGACATGGTTGGTTTTATGAATTTTATTTATATGGTCCATTAGCCAATTTCATTGAACGTTGGTTGTGGGTATCATGTGGCTATATGGATTATTTTCACTTATTGGCTCATACTTTTATGACTTTAAATCGATTCATTGCGGTTTATTTCCCGCTTAAATTTGATAAGGTTGTTTTTTGTGTTTTTTAATCTAACGCCAACTTCAGGGGGCTAGGGGATGAGAGTGGTGCTGTTCAGTAGCGTAGGGGGAGTAGTTATGTTTTGAAGCCTAACTCATATCCGGGCAGGGGCATATAGGGGCACCAGGATCTAGGGAGGGGTGCGACCATGGCATGTCCCCCATCCCCTCGAGAGCCAAACACCCTAAAAAATCATGAGGATCCCCATCCAATTTTAGGGAAATGCCCTCCCCTAATCTACCCGCTACTGGCGCTGTTTTTCATTAAAAATTCAATAATTTATTAGATATGGTCTAACCAAGGACTTTTGATAATCAACTGTTTGTTATTTC
>JAQGCP010002557.1:0-10240 GCA_034699885.1 Acrobeloides thornei | reverse complement strand
CATGTGATAGAGCGGAGTTGCACAATTTACAATCATTGTGAAAATAATATAAAGTTTGTTATGACAACTTAGGCTCGTCAAATGCAGCAATAAACGTTTGATGCATAATATTTTGAGGAGTGGGGAACATATATGTTCAATAGGGGACCGTTCCATCACCACCACTCATCTATTTGAACTTTTTTAAATATTGCGAAAAAATCATGGGGGGACAAAGTAATTTTATCAAAATTTTGAATAATTTCATTCATCCACCCAAGTTAAAGAAAAACACACAAAAACCATCCATCCTTCCAGGAGTCGACCCCACTCCTACTGTACATGTGTGGTGGAGAATATAATATTTAGTAAATACCATAGAGTGTTATAGTTCCAGATTTGGGATGGGAAGTGCCCGAAAGTGGAACGAGTGTTCCCCGAAGGAGAAAGTAGAAGAAAAATGAAAAAAGGGAGAAATTAATGGAACAATTCTGGCACGTACCGATGTGGCAAACGGAAAATTGATTTCCTCAAAATCGAAAAAATTTTCCTTATGGTCCCCTTTATTTTCGCCTAAAATTTAAAAAAAATTTTCAACAACCACAATGGAACCCCATCATAGACGTAGCCATGAGGGTGTTAGGGGGGGGGTCTATAGCTCCCTCTGTCGCAGGAAAATGAAACAATTTCCCCTTGGTTTCTTTTATGTTTATGCTCAAAATTTTTTCATAAGAAACGTCCAAAATCTGTCATATTTTCAATAAAAATTGCTAGGGTGGTATTTTGAGCCATTTTTGAATGTAATCCTGGTGTCTACGCCAAAAAATAATGTTGGGATCTTGTTCAGCACATAAAAATACTCTATTCTGAAAAAAAATTTCCGAATCGGGTATTATTTAATGAAAAAAATCAAATTTAACTTTCAAATTACCTGACAGAACTTTCCGCCCTATCTATTAGTACTTTTGAGCATAATTCTTTACGGTTAAATCTATTTTCGATGGTCTTAGTGTCGTTGAAAAGCTGAGAATGTGGGCTCAGTGGCATAGACAGAAGGGTCGGCTAGAAGGGAGGGCACTTACCCCAAAAAAGATTTTTCCCAAAAATACGTAAATGTATGTGCTCCAAAAGTGAAAAAATTTTTGTCTCCGATTTCGATGATTTTGATGTCAATCATCTTTTCTCATCGTCCCCTACAACTTTTGTTTTAGCAGTGGGGGTTTAAATCTAACGTTCCTGAGATCGTATAGACATCCTTACAGACAGACATTACACGTTTAATGTAGTAGGGGTTTTTTTATTCAAATTCAGGGTCAAGGGAACTATTAAGGATTCGCTTCTAAAAATCATCTTCCATTTGAGGGGGGTTAATGCGAGTAATCAATTGCGCATATTTTCGATGCATAAAAAATTCTCCTGACTCTGATTCAACAATTTTGTTTCAATAAAGAATCTAAAATAGGTTTATTGACCCTGGTTCAGACAAATATGTGTATTGAAGCGAAAATCGCTTGAAACAGAGACATTTAGATTTTTTATGCTCCGAAAATGCGCACAATCGATTGCTCGCATAAAATTACCCCGGAAAACATTGACCAAAAGAACATAAAACTCTTGGGAAATCTATATGATATAGGGGTGGGGTGGGGCGGTAGTGATTCGTTGAAATCGGAAAAATCGAAATCTAAATTTGGGAACAGTAATCCGAAATTTCGAAATCGCGATTTTGACGAATCACTAGTGGTTTTGACGAATCACGGTTTATTTAAATCCATCCTGTACCTTCTAAAACTAAAAGATCTCAGACAAACTATACTCTATTACTAAATAAGGATATTTAACAGTTAAAGTTTTTTTAATGAATTGAAAAAAATAATTTAATACTATTTTAAAAATGTGAACGATTCTTACTACTTAAAAATAAGCACAAAAGTCTCGAAAGAGAAACGAATAAATTTTCTTGGTGAGCGCGAAAACGATGAATGGATGCAATTTTGGAGAGATAAACTGTTAAATTACCACTACCAGTACCATTAAAGTGAAATATGCGTGCTATTAAACTGGACGTCTACGCAAGAAGCCGGCCTCGCCTGAGTCGAATACTAAGATGAAAAAACAGGAGGCAGCAACGGACAAGAGTTAAACGGATGGAAAAGCCACTTCGTCTGCACGGCTCTGGTTAAGTTTATTTTTTAAACATTGAATCGAGAGCCAACAATCTATTGGGTTGTTCGAAAAGTTATTGCACTGTATAAAACTGAATATATAGGGTTCCAGGAATCCAATTTTGACAAAAACATTTTCATTAATAGGTAAAAATGTATGCTGAATACGATCCAGTCAGTCTTTTTGAGCGTAACTTTTCGTTACAATATACAGAATTTTTCAAAAAATCGAGGTATCAAAATGTACCCTTATTTGAGAATGTTAATATTTGACTATCGTAGTCGATTTGCGACGAAATTTTCGACCGTACTAGAGTTTTTCTAGTCGAAGAATCGATTGAGCGCATTACCGAGACATGAAAATGCTTGCCTAATCCTAATTCAGGGATTATAAGGAGTTTTTAAGGCGCTGAACAAGAATCCGTCTTTATTTTTTTATCTAGAACTCAATTATGGTAAGAATGACTTACAACTTATTGGCCTTTTTGGGTATTCCCCCATAGGGGTATCCAATGATAAAAAAATTCCTTCAGATTCAAGTTCCCCATATCGAAAAACCCCCGAATACAAAAAATCAGCCGATTTGGTGTACTCTTTGAAAATTCGAATTTTTTGCCCTTTGATCCCCAATTGGGTTCACAAATTCGAATTTTCAAAAATTCACCAAAGCGGTTGATTTTTGTATTCACGGGTTTTTCGACATGAGAAACTCGAATCCAGGCACGTAGCGAACATTTCATTTCGAAGGGGACAATTTTACCAAATGGCCCCATCTTATATTTTTTTAAATTTTTGTCCAAAATTTGAGGGGAGATTTACACTATAGGCCATTATAGGGGCACTAAAGGGAAGTATGCTTTCTTTAAATCTATAAATCAACACTTGAAAATAATGGCACCATGTGATTTCTCAATTATGATTTAATATAGAAAAGTGATGTCCTTTTTAAGTTTTGACTTAAAGAAAACATACTTCCCTTTATAAACCCCTTACAAAGGTCTATAATGTAAATTCCTAGCGCGACCAAGTCATTCCGTTAACGGATTATGCGCGTTTTTACATACTCAATGGATCTATTAAGAGGAGATATCTTGAAAACTCGAACCAATGGAGAACACAGTAAAAAAGTATTTCCGATTTCATTGAAACCAACGTATACCCCCCGTTTTTGGATTCGCTGAGCACGAAAAGTCCGTTTTTCGATCCGACTTTTGGATTGCCTGTACCGATGCGGATTTAAATTGACGGAGATATGGCCAGTTGAAATTGTGTACTGATTTCAAAAAGCCGACCTGAGTACAAGTAAAAGTCGGATCGAAAAACGGACTTCAAATTCGTGCTCAGCGACCCCAAAAACAAGGGTATACGTTGGTTTCAAAGTAACCGGAAATACTTTTTTACTGTGTCCTCCGTTCTATTGAACTATGTTTGAAAGGTCAAGATATTGCCTCTTAATTTAGGACAAGTTTTGGAAAAAGCGATTTTGCAACTTGTAAGGGTCCCTTGTAAGTGGAAAGAAGACAAGCCAATAATTTTAATACTATGAATATTCTGGTAGTAAAAAAACTCAATCGGTTTAGATATTGGACATATAAAATGGTATTAAATTTAAAATAATAACTTTCAATAATTTTTGAATATTGATAACATGACCGTGTGAACAACAACTGGCCACAGCATATTGCAAAAGTTGTCAAAATTTCGTGCCTGGGTCGAACCGGCTTTCAATGTTGGCAAAACTAAAATCATAAATTTTGAGTTCAAAAGAAAGCCGCAATATTGCCGTATAACAGCCGTCAAGACAAAATTCTTGGTTTTTTTATTGTTGCTAGAAGATATTTTTACTATTTCCTTATTGTTTATGATGGTTGTTGCCGTTTGATAGGACAAACTTTGAGTATGCTTTTTTAACCTTTTTAAACTATAAACAGGCTCATAAAACATAGAAACACTATTTAATTTTTTGACATTTATTGTGAAAGACGATAATTCCATTCATTTTGGATGAAAATTAAGGGTAGTGCTGTAGGCAGAATTTCTCTTTGGGGAAGAACATAGTAAAAATTTTTTGACGACTTTTTTTGGTCGACGCACTCCGCTTGCACGGCGAGGGTAAATTGAAAAATTTTCAGTATTTGGTTGATCCAAAAGTTTGTGCACTTCACTTTTCGCTTTTCTATTCTCTATCGGTAGAGTATAAAAAAGTGGCAAATGAAGTGCACGAACTTTTATAACAACCCAATAAAATATGCTAAAATTTTGGTATCCCCGATAGGGCACTAGGTAGACATTTTATTGCTAAATGCCAAATGTCACTGATTCAAGTCCAGCTTGTGTCCATTTATTTGTAACTTTTTTGTCCTAAAAAAGACAGCATAAAAAAAGAAAGACAGCATTTTCATAATTCTTCAAGACAAATAAAATGACACTAAAATTATCCAATTTGAACATTGTTTTGAGTTATTGGAACAAAAACTCAGATTCATGTTTTGAATCAGGGTTTTCGTTTAAATAACCCAAAACAATTTTCAAATTTGATAATTTTGGTGCCATTTTATTCGTCTTGGAGAATTATAAAAAATACTGTCTTTATTTTAAAAAAAGTTAAAAAGACAAAAAAAGATAAATACAATGAAAGCAAGCGGGACTCGAACCAGCGACTTTTGGCACTTTGTGAAATGTCCTAGCGCCTTACAGGGATACCAATTTGAATATTTGAAAATTTTCCGCTATATGCGTCGAAAATTTTGGATCAAATTTCCATATATAGGGTGCGATAAAAGTTCTTGCGCATAAATATCAACCTAAAAACGGCATAAACGAATGTATATGAGTCCAAATATAGTTTTTTTACAAGAAAGGGCCCAAGTAACAAATTTTTCTTTACTAAGTTTTCATGATTCTTTCCACAAGCTTCGCTATGGGCCTTAAGCAGCTTCGGTAAGGCATCCACGATGGTCATACACTATTCTGGAATAATTTCATCAAAGATTTTTATTGAAGTGTAAACTTGTTATAACCATCTCGATAATAATTGTAGAGCAGCTTTTCAACTTTTACTTGAATGGTCAATGAGGTCTCAAAACAATTCCTACGAAGAGTTAAAGCCATTACAATAAAACGTTCGCACGTCGATTTAGCTAAATGGGAAGGTGCATAATCTTGTTAGAACGTCCAGGGTTGATTCTTGATATGATTATGAGCCCAGTGACTAGCACTTCTTGTAAATGTGCTTTTGATACACGGCGACGTTTACTTCGCTCGACAAAAGCCAATAGAGTTGCCAACTAGCTCTTGGGGTATAGGAGGCAGAGAAATTTATAAAGCACTCAAAACCTGCGGTAATCTATTCTCCGCTCTAAAAAACCCCACTACAAAATAAAAATGCAGTTGCGCTTCAATTTAGGGAAAATAGAGCGATTTTAAATCACTTCGAAACAGGGGTGTACTTCGTACGACCATCGTGGAGATATGTTCCTCACGCGCAAGTTTACAGCGTTCATCAAAAGTGGACACTTTAGCAAAATATTTGTAACTTTATTCGGGGGCCGAAACAACATACTTCCAGAAACTGGAACTACTAAAAAGAGAGTCCCGAACTGTCGATCGCTTTTCAAAAACTGCTTATACCATATTGTAGAGGACTCCCAACTTCAACTTTATAAAATTTTTGAATTGCAAGAATATTTTTAAAATTACAGTATATGGAAATTTCAAATTTTGTAGCTCAACGATCGATGACTTGTTTGTTTTGAAGGGTATTTTGAAAAGTTCATTGCTGGTGTCTTGATTGTTTCTTCCGCATCGAAACACGCCCACATCGTTCGTCTCGTCTTCTTCTTGGGTTCTTCGTGAGAAACTGCAAAGTGCCATAAATTCTTCACTTTACCTTTGACCGCATCTGCCGACGTCAGTCATCCACGGACAGTTTGTGCAGCTTCGTGCGAACAACCCTCGAGGCTGACTGACACAACTAAATAAGCCCAGTTGTTCTTCCATATACTGTAATCTACTAAACATTTATCTTATATTTACCATGCTAGAATTACCGTAATAGGGTATGACAGAATTAAAATATTATATATATGCCAAAGAAGCATATTTATGAAATTTATGGGACTAATATTTTCTCATTTGAATTAATAAATGAAGCAGTAATTTATAACTTTTTCGCACAAGATTTGAAAATATTTAGGCCCAAGTGACATATTCAGAATAACTTTAAAGTTATCCTGGTAGGATTTAACGTTTACAGAAAAATTTTAGTATTATTTTGTTGAATAAGTTTATATCGAATATTGAATATAGTGATGCAAAAAAATCAAAAAATTAAATTGGCAACGAACTAAAATAAATCAAATGAAGAGGATTAGAACAACATTGGATGACAACTCACAACGGTCAATTTTCTCCACAATAGTCAAAATAAAAAGATCCAGAAATATTGAAAAACCACTGGATAAAAATTCAGACTATTTTAAAAATTATAGTTTTTACCCCTTGGGGTTAAAAAATTGAATTTTCAACAAAAAATCCAAATCAGCTGATTTTTTTCAGGTTTTCTATATGAAGAACTCAGATCTGAAGGAATTTTTTGATCTTGATCACAGAAAAATGGAGAAAATCGATCATTTATAGTTGTCTGTTGTCCATTGTGAGTTGTTCTGGTCCCAATTTGAAGTGATATCCTCAAAATTCTAATCTTTAAGAGGATTGCTAAAATTCGAAGAATTTGCAACGATAAAACATGCATAACCAGTGCCGTAATTATGGAGAGAGGAACCTTGGAAACCTTCCCCCAAACCTGAAAATTCTAAAAAAATTTGAGAAAATGTAAATTTTTAAAAATCTTTTAAGAAAAATGATGATTTTTCCAAAACTTCTACCCCAAATCTGGATAAAAGTTACGGCATTTATGACCTGCGTACATGTTTTCGTTGTAATAAATAATATAAATTTCACAAGCAATTATCTCAAAAACTAAAATGATTCAGAGGGTGCCATAAAAACAAAAAATGCTCCATGTTTCATGAACTTTCCGAATATATACAAATTATGGCAACTTTTTCAGAATGGAGTGGTCCTTTAAAGAGTACGAAAAAATACATCTTACAAAGGAAGATGCCACTATGGGATTTTTTCAGGATCTTCATAGTCAAAAACAGTAAAATATAATAAAAGTAGCGGCCCATGACCCGGCGTGGTGGAAATATAACAATTTTTATGGCAAAAAATAGCGTTTCCATTGAAATCAAGGGATTTCAAAAACACCTTTATTTGACTTCTTTCATTGAAAATTCGACATTTTCAACCGTTTTTGGCTATAACAAACATTTTGATAGTTTTTAGTAAAGTTGAAAATTTTTTGAAAAATTTATTTTTGAACCCCGATGAATGGACCCCCTAAAGTAAATTTTTTCTAAAAACTATCAGAAAACGCTATAGCCAAAAACGAAAAAGGCACAAATTCGACATGGAAAATGTCGAATTTGCGCCTTTTCACCCATCAAAAGCAAAAAGAATTATCGAAAAAGAATTAAACCATAAAGAGTTATGACGTTATCTTTCGAACCCCAAAAATGGCCCAAAATGACATATTTTGTGCACAGAGATGTCTCACAGGGAAAAATTTTACACGTTTTCGATGTATTTTTGGTACTCTTTAACATAAAATTCATTCTGATACAAGTTTTGACCTAACAGTTCAGGATAGTTTCTTGTAAGACTCTATTGCTAAAAAAATGAAAAAATGGGATTAAAACTAAAAATAAGTTTCCAATTCATCATGAAGATGCAAAAATTAAAAAATATATATATCTGAGAAAAACAAAATTTTCCGACCATAAACAGCTCTGCTAGCTGTATTTTTTAAAGAGATTGCAAACATTGGACTATTACTTTTTCACGTTTTGGTTTTTCATGCTTACTTTTTTCACGTGTTTTATTTGAATTTTTTCTCAAGAATTGCATTTTGATGCCGCGGCATACCGCAGCAGCATGCCACATGGTGCGGTAAGTATAAATCCTGCATAAGAGTGGCAAAAATCATTTAAATTTTTGAGAAAAAATTCAAATAAAAAACGTGAAACAAGTAATGTGACAAAAGTAATGTGAAAAAAGTAAATGTGAAAAAAGTAAACGTGAAAAAAGTAATGTGAAAAAAGTAAGCATGAAAATAAACGTACAAAAAGTAATAGTGCCCAAACATTTTACCTAGATATTACACAATTCTGTTAAAAAGTTTCATTATAAATATAAAATTGCTTATAAAATACTTATATCTTTAAAAAATACATATAAAAAATTCAGCCGATAATTTTTAAAAGTTTAAATCAAACATAAAAATAGATGTCTTTACACTTTATCGAATATAAAGTCAGCAATGAAGAGTCGTTAAGAAGAGAGTCGATTTTATGTGCTCGCAAAAATCTACACGCATCAGATGGCATAAATTTGGTTTATGTCCATTAAAAAGCCCACAAAAGTTGACCTAAGTCATAAATTAGTAGATACTTTATGTTGCGATATAAAATGATCGAGAAAATGTAAAACTGGTCAAATAATACAGCATAATACGATGGATTTGCTACATTGAAAATGTAAGCCCTCTTTTTATTTTTATAAACTGGAACCTAGCGCCTCCCAGCGCTCTTATCTCCGAGTAATTTACTATCAGAAGAGCTCGGCTTCGTCCTCGCCTCCGAGTATGTTCGGTACGGAGCTTGGCCTTCGGCCTTGCCTATGATTACGTTCGGTACGGAATAGAACTGAAAAAACCGAGTAACATGAATTGGTTTCGGTTTCAATTGGCTATGGGCCTTTCAGTTTCGGCTGCATTCATAGATGGGCTAAAAGGAAAAGGAGAGCGGGCCTGGTTATGGGTTGGGTTCCCAAAATTTGTCTTGGTCCTCCCTTTTATTTTTTCGAAAATTTTGGTCAAAAACATAGGGGGATCAAGGCAATTTTTTCGAATTTAAAAAAAATTTTAAAATCACCAGTGCCGCAGGCGAAAATTTTTTGTGGAATACTTGTTTTTAAGCTGAGAATGAGAAAATGAAAATTTTTGGTGAAAACATAGCAAATTTTAAAATTTTGGTTAACAGAAATGAAAAATTCGGTCAATTTTGGTAATGGGGGACCATTGGGATTTTTTAAATTTTCAACAATTTCGGGCAAAAACATAAGGGGCCGTTAGGAAAAATTTTCATTTTTTCAAATTGGGAAGCCTCCTCCTTCTTTGCGTCATTGGTACCAACCCGGCATTAAAGCGGCAGGGTTGGTCGCTAAATCAAACTTTTTAAGATAAAATCAGCGTCGCAGGCGAAAATTTTTATGAATAATTGTTTCTAAGCTGAAAATGCTTAAAAATTTACAATTTTTGATTAAAAAATATGAACTTTTTGAACATTTTTGGTGAAAAAATAGGAAATTTTGATTTAGCGACCGGGTTAGTCGCTCCGATGCCGAGTTGGCCCTATTTTTGGCCTTTTGCCGGATTGGTTAGGGGGACTCCCCCCTCTTTGGCCACCTGCGGTTGCATTCGGTATCAATCGGTTGTGAAACCTTTCATTTTGGTTTTATTCAGTTATCTTAACGTTCGGTTTACAAGGGAACATTCAGAACTGTGAACTCTCGATTTTCAAAATTTTGACGTAAAAAGTTGTAGAATAGTGAGGCATTAACGGAAATGATAGTAGAAGTCTTCTATGCGAGCATTTTCTGGCTAAAAAATTCAAATCCTACTTCTATAACGTGTAATATTGTGTGTCCATTGTACAATCGACGAATTTTTTGATGTGGTCTTTTTTAGGTTAGGCCATGGGACTTAGTGCATCTTTTTCACATGTTTTCGTTTCGGTACACACGTGGCCTCTATTTTTTCCCGATAATTCGATTTTTGTCTTTTTTTGAAAAAGTACCGTAACTTTATTATTTTGATGAATTACCATTACAAACAAGCTTGGAAAAATAGTTGAGACGCTATACTATACAGGGTGTTCCATAAAAAACCGTACTTTTCAAAATTACGGTTGTGCAAAATTTTTTTGCTTCAAGCGGGATTCGAACCAGGGACCTTTGTGACACATAAGCCGCCG
>JAQGCP010002556.1:0-10242 GCA_034699885.1 Acrobeloides thornei | reverse complement strand
TCACGCATCCCCTTTCCGTTTTCATGCATTCGGATTATGGCGGGTCGAAATTCAGATGTTTTAAATTCCATTTTTAGTTATAAAACAATCGTTTAAAATAAAATATTGTTAAAAAGTGAAAAAATCAAGTGTCCTAGTAATTTTGACGCACCCTGTAGTTCATTTCCGCTTCAATATGCCCATCATTTTCCCTGAATCCAGATCAGGAAAGCATTTTCACAGTTCGGAAATGCGCCCAATCGATTCCGCATGGAAAACCCATAAAATTGGAGAAAATTCGAAATTTTAAAAACGAGTAATGCCCTTCGACTCAGCACAACAAGATGTATATTGTACCAAGACGCTAAGGGATCACATGGTCCAGAGGTTAGTGTGGCAGAATTTCAAATTTCAGGTTAGTGGCAGAATTTCAATTTCATTTTTTGGTTTGGTTCTAGCTTCAAATAAAGTATAACCACACTTTTAGTAAAAATTTTGTCATTTTTAATGAAAATCATAATTGGAAACCACTAGAAAAAATTTTGAAAAATTTTAGTTAGCCTCAAACCTTTGTCTTCATGAATAGAAACAACTCGCAGACGATTTTTAGCTATGTAGAAAAAGTTATAGCCACTTTTATACGAACGGCGGGCTAGCACATTTTGAAGCCGGAAAGATGAAGCCGGAAGACATCAAAGGGCTGCTGGCTTCGACCCCCCTAGTCGGCTTTAGTTTTCACAGATTTTCGTGAGATAAAAATTTTCTTCTCATTTTTGTGCTCTTTTAATTTCTCATCAAAATCATGAGTAGTTTACACAAAAATGAGAAGTGTGCTAGCCGCCGTTCGAATAAAAGTTTTTCGTTCGGATTTGTATACTTATAAACCTGGGGACCGAGCACTTTCTGTAAAAATTTTTTTTTAATTCTCAAAAATCACCCTCGGGGATCGAACCAGCGGGCCCAACGTTGCTTAACTTGCCAGATCGGACGGAATCGCTCATAACTGGGGTTGGGAAGTTTCTATTATATCTCTTTTTGAAACAAACTATATATATACGCCTCTGTGGTGCCGTGGCGAAGCCGTCGGCCGTTGCACCACAATATAGCCGGTTTCTACTCCCAGCTCCGACATAAAGGTTTTGCTCAAAAAAATTTTTCGATTTTTTAAAATAGATTTTTGGATTTTTTATAAGAGGTATTTCCTTTTGCAAAATGACGCTGAATTATCAATAAAATCTTGGGCACATTTTATTTCATAACAAATAACAAGCATACATTCACGATAAATAACAAGCTTACAAATATATTATTTAAAAATATTCTAAAAATTAAATTATAACGCTGGACAAGAGGTTAGAAGTTGGGGAAAATGGCCATTTTTTGACCAAACTTGGACCAGACTCGTTCAGCCAACATAAAAAGTTTTAGAATCTCTCATTCGAAATCCAACCAAACACCACAGTAGCCATCATCGGAGCAAATGGATCTGGAAAATCGACTATTGTCGAACTGATATGAGCCCAAAGAAGGCGAAATCTACTTGGATGGGACTCCAATTTGGCTTTTTGACAACGATTTTTACCACAAAAAGGCAAGAGGTCGTCTTTTTTCCTATTAAAACCACCTTTTAGATCGCCGTTGTTTCACAGGAACCGGTTCTCTTAGATGCAGCTATTCTAGAAAACATTTTATACGGATGTAAAGACAATATTACCGAAACTGACATGATCGAGGCCGCAAAGTTGGCCAACATCGACGATTTCGTTACCAAAATGGAGCTTGGTTATTACACAAACTGTGGTGAAGGTGGTAATCAAATGTTCGGGGGTCAAAAGCAGAGAATCGCTATTGCCCGAGCTCTAATTCGAAAACCCGCGGTTTTGATTCTGAATGAAGCGACTAGTGCTATCAATCGTAGGGATTTTCAAATTTGGATAAAAATTGGCATTTTTAGACGAGAGTGAGAAGAAAATAAAAAAACTTTGGAAAATCTTCATGGAAAAATGACAATTATTGTGATCGCACACAAGTTAAGCATGATCGAGAGCGCTGACCATATTATCCAGATTGATAATGGAAAGAAAATCCAGGCATGATTTTGAATAGTCAAGTTAAAGCAAAAATTTTTTTAATTGTTAGGGAGCTTCCATATATTACATAATCATTCGAGAGAGGGGAAAGGTCAGCCAAAATATTACGATTGATTACGGGGAAGAGGAGAGGGTCCAAAAATCCCAAAATTTTGTAGAATCCCTTTTACTAGTGATATTTTTTAGGATAGTAAGGCTGACTTTATTATTCCAAAGTTGAAGAAGAAAATGAAATGATCTTTTATTAAAATGGCTGATTGTATTTGTTTGTTCATCTTAGGGCCTCTCTATACTTCAGTCGCGAGCTCTGCGACTGACCCCTTCCGGAATAAGAAAGTTGTCGCAAGCTAGAAAAATTAGTAGAATCCACCTAGAAACCTCCAAAAAAAATTGGCTTGCGACAACTTTTGACTCCGATAAGGTGTCAATCGCGGGCTCGCGACTTGAAGTATAAAGAGGCCCTAAGATGCGAAATTTTGTCAAATTTAAGAAATATAATGGAAAATTAGCAGCATTTTGCTAATTTTTACTCCTAAAATCTGATTTTTGAAGTCAGATTTGCTAATTTTGAACAAAATGTTCTTGGCATCCCTGATTCAAATCCTGTGTATTAATGTCGGCACTATTACTTTTTCCCCCCTTTATTTTCCCTCTTACTTTTTCTCCCGATTTTACACAAATTTCAAAGTAATAACGGGAAAAGGGGAAAAAGAGGAAAAAAGTAATAGTGCCTAAATTTCTTATGTTAAAAATCGTCTGCCTAAGAAAAAAATGCGTTGATTTACTATTTTTAAATTTTCAGGAAACTTGTTTCGCGTTAATTTCCCTAAAAGGTATTCAATTAACATATAAAAAAGATCTAACGAGGAGAACAGAGGGGGCTAGTGGGAGGCGGGAACTTTCTCTGACCATTGCAACAACTTTAAGGCATTAAGAAAAGAGAAAATATTTTCACAGAGGCGCCAAAAAAAAAACTCGAAATACGCTGGCCGGTCACTGCTTTGGGGATGGCGGGTGGCCGGCAGCCGGTTGATTTTTTCTTCAACGTGATGATGCGACGACGGTGCCTGCATGTAACTTTGGAATAGGCGACGTAAAACGAAGGCCGGCCGGCGACAACCAAGAGGAAACCTTTTATTCGCTTCAATTTCTGTCTCCCTGCAGGCTTCGATTGGGAGAGATGGTTTCGGGGTTGGTAGCGAAAGCCGCCGAGCCACCCAACAACCGGAGCCATCCCAAGACGAAACATCGCGACAATGAGGAGAGTGCTGCGCGTATGTTTCCAATCGCTGCTGCTGGCCTGTGCGATGTCGTGCTGCTGCTATCGATCGTCGACTAGTTGACTGACTGAATGGCTGTCTGTGGTCCCCACTCCCCCTCCGCGTGTTATTCGGAAAGGCTATGCGTCTCTCTTCAAGCATGGCTCCCTTCTCAAAGATTATAAAAAAAAGATGCAGTTAAATATATGAATATTTTATTTGGTTTTTGAACATTAAAATTGAAAGTATAAAAAGTTTCGAACGTCCGAAATCATAGACAAGTTTTCGGATAATCAATCAATAGGTCTATAAAAAGCTGGCAGATTGCCAATAGAGGATACGCTAAAAAAAGAAGACATTCTGTTGGCGCGAATTTGAAAGTCCTTTATGAGTTTTAAAAAGATTTGTTTTAAACAACGAGCCAGTGGTCGGCCTTGGCTCGTTCTGTTATCTATAAGCTAAAAAAAGTTAAAATCTATAAGCCAAGGCCGGTCTTGGCTCGCACTGTTATCTATAAGCTAAAAAACCATTCTGAAAAACTAAAACCTATTGGGGGTTGTTCCGGATTTTTTACATGAATTTTGAAAAAATTTTTCAAAAAATTTTCTAAAAATGATCCATATAGGGGTAATTTTATGCGGGGAATCGATTGCGCGAATTCCCAAAGCGTGAAAATGCTTGCTTGACCCTGATTCAGGGAATGGGATAGATGTATTGAAGGGAAAATTAACTAAAATTCGATTTTTGCCGGAAAACCGGCTGTTTAGGGGCTTTTCTAGCTGGAGGAATCGATTGCACGCATTTTCAAATCATTAAAAAATTTCTCTGACACTTATCAAGGCTTTTCGATGCGCGCAATCGATTTCTCGCATGTTGAATAAAATTTAATATAGCAAGAGCGTCAAGATATCAACTGCATCGGTGGTGCAGTGGATATGATATAGCTGTTGACCCAAAAGGTCTCGGGTTCGACTCCCACTGGCTTCGAATTAATTTTGCCATAAAATACAAATATATACACAAGGCTTCAATTTATTTGATATAAAATGACAACAAAACTGTTTACAAAAAAAATCATTTTTGTCCCGTTTCATTCAACAATTTCTCATCGATGCCATTTATGACATGATGTTGAAGATTTTCGTTTGCTTGATTGCGTTGTTTATGCTGTTTTGTTTCGCCAAAAATCATCTTATCAAAATTCATCACTGGTGCTTCAAAGGCCAGGCTTAAACAAAGTGCACTCAAATATGACATGAATACTGCCACGAAAAACATATATAGCTAAAAATTTCATCAACTTTTGGAGCTGTACTACACAACAGGGGGGCCACCCACATGAAAAAATTTTCGAAATCTGGAAATGATCCCTCTATGGATAAAAATATGCGGGGAATCTGAATTTGACATCTTCGAAGCGAAAAAATCACTTCCTTGATTCAGGGAAGGCCTGTGTATTGAAGCGAAAAGTCGCAAAAATGCGATTTTTCGACTTTTCGCTTCAATACACAAGTCTTTCTTGAATAAGGGAAGCGTTTTTTCACTTCGAAAATGTCAAATTCGGATTCCCCGTATGTCTTTTCTACATGTTTTCGTTGTAATACACACAAAATTTCGAATCGCCGAACATTTTTTTAGCGACATCATGCAGCAACAAATGTTGTTGGAAGAGATGGTGATTTGGATTTACTACCCTTTTGGGCAACTGTTGCCTCCGACCTTAAGGTAATACATCTTTTTTTAGTCTCGTCAAACCCTTATATAATGTATTTGGGTCGATCCAAAAAAATACTCCACTTTTTTCCATTGAAAAAAGTGAAGTCCGTGAACTTTTTTTGGATCAATCTAATATTTTTCAGCTTCTAGAAGGTAATTGGGTGGTTTTCCAAATGATCCCATACCAGCATATTTATTGGAGTTTTGCGCTACCATTTCTGAGAATCAGCTGGTTGATTCAATCGATTTTGTTTGTTTCGAAAATGGATTCGCATTTCTTTGAAGTAAAAATTATTATCTTTCAAGCGTAATGCGTCGAAAAATTCGTCAAAATTGGAAATTTTCAAAAGTTCGTCAAAATTGAAAAAATTGTCAAAAATTGAAAAATCGTTAAAAATTGCAGCAAATGAATATACAGAAAATTTCTTTCCTTCGTTTAGATTCATAGAAAGCGTGCTAGAGTAGAACAAGTGACTCTATCCATTCATTGGGCTTTGGTCTTGTTGCAATTGTATTTTCTACCCACTTTTCAGGTATACACCACTTCAAGCTTTTTCAAGGCAAAAAAAATATTTCAGGTGCGAGTCACCTATTTCCTGGTGTCACAGCTATTTGGTGGATTTCTGTTGGCTCATGTTGTTACTTATAATCACTATTCGACGGATAAATTTGCTAGTAAGTTTCAATTTTAAGAAAGAAAAAAACTCAACTTTTCAACAATGCCGAACTATAGTCGAAATTTTTTTGTTGGCTACCACGAAACTTTTGATTGAATCAGGGGCAACGTGTGCATTGAAGTGAAAAGAAACGTGGATCCTGGTATAGCTTTTTTATGCATCCCTGCGTGGTCGTATGGCGGAAAAATCAGGATTAGTACTAACTACTAAGTAATCCTAACTAATAGATAAGGATTAGTAATAGTACTATCTAATACTGATTTTTCCGCCAAACGACCACGCAGGGATGCATCAAAAAAGCTATATAACATTCACATTTCTTTCTTTTCGTTTCAATGTACACGTTGCCTGATTCAATAAAAAGTTTCGTGATACCCAAAACAAAATTTCGAAAATCCTTTTTTCCTTTTAGATAAATCTCCAATATTGGAAAACTATCCTGCGTTACAGCTCTACACAACCCGTAACATGCGACCTGGGATGTTCATTGATTGGCTGTGGGGTGGCCTGAACTACCAGATTGAGCATCACTTGTTTCCTACGATGCCCAGGAATAAACTCAAGACGGTGAATTTATCAATAAAAAAGCCAACATTGAACTATTTTAGGTTATGCCAATGGTGAAAGATTTTTGTGCGAAAAATAAATTACCATATATGGTAGATGACTATTTTACTGGCTGGGGATATGCAATAGAACAGTTCCGAAATGTAGCCAATATTGCGGCTAAGATTGTCAACAAGGCTTCGGCATAATAGAATTTATAAGGAATTTTTCGTTTTTTTCGCGTTTAGTCTTTATTTGTTTGAAAATAAATATGGATATTCCATAAAAAAGGGCACTCTTTTCAAAAATCGCCGATATTTTCATGAGATTTTTGAAAAAAATTGAAAAATTTTCGCCAAAAATGCAAAAGTACGATTTTTTGGCTCACCATGTATAACACTATAAAGGGTTTTCTATGCGAGAAATAGATTGCGCGCATAGCCGGATCTTGAAAACGCTTAATTGACTCTGTAATAGCCTATTTTCGCTTCAATACACACATCTCTGCCCTGAATCAGGGAAGCGTTTTCAAGGTTTAGCAATGCGCGCAATCGATTTCTCGCATAGAAAAACCCCATCTAGAGTTATTTTGGTGAAAATTAAAATATTGAAAATTTTAGAAAAAATCGTGCCCTTTTTATGGAACACAATGAATATAACAAACACAATGAATATAACAACATCAAATAATATATATATTATTGAACTGTAGATTGCCAATAGTTCACTTTCTTCAAATTGCACAACCTGAAATTCTATCATTTAATCGATTCGACAAACGGAGCTACTACACAATGGAGCTACAACCCACATGAAAAAATTTTTTCTGGAAACGACCTCTAGGGGTAAAAACATGTGGGGAATCCGAATTTGAAATTTTTGAGCGAAAAACACTTCCCTGATTCAGGGAAGGCCTGTGTATTAAAGCGAAAAGTCGCAAACATGTTTTTATCCCTAGAGGGGTCATTTCAGAAAAAATTTTCATGTGGCTGGCCCCCCAACCCCTTACGGCAAGAGTTGGTCACAAAAGTCTCGTAAATTTTTCGCAGCAGATGAATATTCTTGATTATCGGGAACAGCAATACTGGCTTCGACAAGATATGAATCGTTAGTTACAGGCTTTAAAAAATTTTTATCATAATTTCCCGGCTTTTCCGTATAGGAAATTCGGTTCAAAAATATCTAAAAACAAAATTGATGTTGCTGAATTTGATACACAAAGTGGCACAAAAACGTGGGCTTTTTTGACATTTTGGGATACGAAAATCATTTTTAGAAAAATAAATTTTCGGGTCCCAAAATGTCAAAAAAAGCCACTTTTTGCGCCATCCTGTACTTCCTTCAGATGTCTCTTACCTTGATCTTTCCCTTGATAAACAATTCTCCTTGTGTAATATATTCGTAATCCATTCTAAAATTCCAAATATTAGTACAGGATGTTAAAAAAAACCGCCATTTATTCATTTTTTGGTTAAAATTTTTTCTCCAAAATGACTCTTTAGAGGTATTTTTATGCGAGAAATCGATTGCGCGCATTGAAAACGCCTCCCAGGCCATGAAATATCCAATTTTCAAGTAGGAATTCCTACCAAAAATAACTGAAAAAAACGAAAACCGTATATTTCATGGCCTGGGAGGCGTTTTGAAGGGTCTTCGATACGCGAAATCGATTTCTTGCATAAAAATACCCGTAATGAGTCATTTTGGAGAAAAAATTTGTTGAAAAATCTTTGCCAAAAAATGAGCAAATTGCGGTTTTTTAGAATATCCTGTAAATGAAGGAGTAACACACACCTCAAACCTAAGTTTTTGACAAATTCCATGAGGTTCGATGAAGCACCAACGGAATCTATAACTTTCCTTACAATTGTTGGGCAGTGAATATCTGGTTCAGGGGCTGCGACATAACGCCAATGCCAAAGATGACTGTCGCGGTTAAATTTTCGCCTAATTCGCACCGTAACATCAGGATTATCACCAGTTTCTAAAAAACGTTGGTACTCTTCTTAAAGGAGAGGGACCCAAAATAATTTTTTCAAAATTTTTTTCCTGAAAATGACCCACTATAGGAAAAATTTATACGGGGAATCGATTGCACGCATTCCCTAACCCTGAAAATGCTTCCTTGACCTTGATTCAGGGAAGGAATTATGTGTATCGAAACGAAAATGAACTAAAATTCGAATTTTCGCAGAGAAACCAACATTCCAGGGGTTGATTAATCGCCTAGAAAAACCCCTAGAAAGCTGGTTTTTTGGCGAAAAATCGTATTTTAGTTCATTTTCGCTTCAATACACCCACCTCTATTCCCTGAATCAGGGTTAAGGGGTACTCCGAGCTTTTGGCAACGTCACTTTTTTTCAACTTTTGGCGTTGCCAAAAGCTCTAGTACCGGTTAAGGAAGCGTTTTCACGCTTCGGGAATGCGCGCATCCGACTCCCCGCATAAAATTACCAGTTTCATTTTCAGAAAAAATTATCATGTTATTTTGAGTCCGCTCTCCTTTAAAAGGGATAAATTTTGCGACAATTTGGGAGAAAAAAATTTTTTTCGTAAAAATGACCCTATTGGGGGTAAAATTTGATGCGAGAAATTGATTGCGCGCACTCCCGAAGCGTAAAAACGCCATCTTGTCCAAGTTTTTGTGAAAAATTGCCTATTTTTTAGCCTTTTTTCATCTTTTTTCGTGAACATTTTTCGAACAATATGCAATTTTTCACGAAAACTTGGTCAATATGGCGTTTTTACGCTCCGAGAGTGCGTGCAATCGATTTCTTGCATCAAATTACCCCCAATAGAGTACCAAAACGTTAGTTTACACAAATTAAACTGACAAACAAACGTACTTAAACTAAACACCATTTCATGCTCGTGAAAAGACACAACTCCGGGGTCACAAAGTCCGCGTAATCGCTGCAAAAATTGTTCATAATTAGTTCCTTCCTTTATAGAGCCATACAAAACGCATTCTTTCGATTGATAACTTGTCGTCGTTAGAGGTAAAGTAGCTGAAGTGGCAGAGCGTGAAAAATCCATCTAAAATTTATGTCAAATTTTAATTGAAGAGAAAACAAAAATTTGAAAAAAGCACGTTTGATTTACGGCACTAGGACAATTGGTAACGAGTTAAATAAAAAAACTTCTTTAGATCAGGGCCCGAAAAGGTGCTAGCACCCAGCACCCACAAGCAACATTTTTACAAACGCATGCATTATCTCTTTCTGAAATACTACGATTTTTTATGGCAATTTTAAATTTGAAAAACCCCTCATAAGGGTCCCCCTTATGTGATTTTTTCATGAAAAACTTTTATTGTTGAAAAATGCTTGTTTTTAAGCTAAAAATGCTCAGAAAAATACGACTTTTGGCAAAAAATGTTGAATTGTGAGGCACCATTTATACTTGCCGCAAGACGCGCGCGTCTTGCGGCAAGTATAAATGGTGCCTGAAGAAAAAATGGAAATTTTTTGACATTTTCGGTTAAAAATGAAAATTTTGGTGAAAATCATAATGGGGAACCATTATAAATTTTCATTTTTTCAATTTCGGGGGGGGGGCAATTTTCCGGATTGCCCCCCGCTAAATACTTGGTCTTACGAAGTCCCTTACAGTAAAAATTGTCTGATTTTTTCAATAAAATTGTGTTTACGCTGTCGAGACCAGGGGTCGAAAAAGGGGCTGAGGGGGGAGGAAAGAAAAAAAGGGGAACAAGAAAGAGATGAAAAACAAGAAGTCAAGATGGAAAACAAGAAAGAGACCGGGAGGCCGGACTCCATGGGCCCCGCCCCTCCTTCCCTGGCCCTTTCGATAGGGGTCGGGGCCCCCTGGGACCGTCCCTTTTTTGACTCCTGGTCGAGACTATTTGTACTCATTTGTGGCGATTCATATTATACAACTTTTTTTAAATTTACAAGTTGCAAACATTCTCTTGAATACTTTTTAAAAATCAACTACAAAGCACTAAGTCGCTTTATT
>JAQGCP010002555.1:0-10243 GCA_034699885.1 Acrobeloides thornei | reverse complement strand
AAATTGGATAATTTTGATGTCATTTTGTTCGTCTCATTTAGCTATAAAAAACTGCTATAATGTTCATTTTATGAAAATTTGAAAAATCGATTTAAAAACCCAAAAAAGTTTGTGTATTACAACGAAAACATGTACACAAATTCAAAATTTCAAACGCAATTATCTCGAGAACGAGAGCGATTCAGAATTTACTGTAAAAACAAAAAATGCTCCATTTTTTATGAACTTTCCGAATATCAACAAAAATGGCAACTGTTTTCTCAATGAATCGGTCCTTTAAAGTATTTTTTTTCAAAACACTTTTTAGCTTTTTTCTTTGGAAATGACCTCTCTAGGGGTAACTTTATGCGGGAAATCAATTGCGCGCACTGACAAAACATGAAAACGAGTTTTTTCGGAAAATGAGCCGTATATACTTCATAAGCAAGTGATTCTTGTTACAAATGTGGCCCTAAAGTGTTATATGCTTATGAAGTAGATTAGGGGTGTGCATCAACTTCGTTCGAGTAACCGATCAGTAACTTTTCAAGTTAGTAAGTTGACAGGTTCGAACTTGATAAGTTACTCGGAATGACTAACTTACAGGGGAGTTAAAATCTTGGCCTAGGCGGACAAAAAGTCCTGACCCAGGCGGCAAAAGTCCTGGCATTGTCAAAAACGCTGAAAAGGTGTTTTCTAGTCCAAAACTGTCGAGAAAACAGGTTTTTGAAATGTCAAGACTTTTGACCCTTAGGTCAGGACTTTTTGCCGCCTGGGTCAGGACTTTTGCCTCCCCCAGTACAGTGAAACCTCGATTTAGAGCCCTTTTCCGGGGGCGTTAAATCGAGGTTTGACTGTACCACAATTCCCCGGGGAAATCTGGATTTATCCAATTTCCACGGATCCGGATAATCCTATTTCCCAACTCTGGTAACTTGTAAACAAAGTTGCTAATTCGATGCACAACCCTAAATTAGATACGGCTCATTTTCCGAAAAAACTCGTTTTCATGCTTTGCGCGCAATCGATTTCCCTCATAAAGTTACCCTTAGGTCATTTCCAAAGCAAAAAAGCTAAAAAATTTGTTTGAAAAAAAATCACGTTAAGTAGGCTCACTAATCCTTAGAAAAAGTTAGAATGAAAGCAAAATGTTGTACGAACACACATAAATCTTAGGAAACATTTTCTTCCTAAATTGGCTTCACTTCAAGGGCTCGAACATGAACAAAGGATAAGTTCACGGAAAAACCGGTTTTTTCTGAAATTAGTTTCTGAGAGCTGCTTTGATGATCTTAGATCATTTTCAACATATAAAAAGAAAGTGAAAATTTGTATGAAATTTTTAAATTTAAAAAAAAAATAGTTACCAAGAAAGAAACATTTTCGTGTCAAGAATTTGAGATTTTGTTGCCATGCAAAATAGATTACTTTCTCAAGTTTCGCTTATTGAAATGCTATCCTCTTGTCTTCAAGCCATATTTGCTACCATTTTCTAACTAGCCATCCATTGACTAGCTTTACCAGCTAAGCAGCATCGATTTATTATAAGGAAAGAGTGGAAAATGGACGACAAAATCATCATTCAGCGTTGAAAATAGCCTTAAAATCAAATGGAAAATTTTGTTTTGATATTTGGCATTTTGTTGAAAAGTAAAAAAATGGAGTAAAAATTTATAATTTTTGCTACCATTTTTAAACCTAAGCATAAGCCTAAACCAGAGGCCGAAAATGGGTCCGAGACCCAGGACCCAAACAAAAATTCGATTTTTGAAAAAAGAAATTCAAATTTTGAGCTAAAGTTCGATTTTTTAGCAAAATGAATCCCTTATTTCCATATTTTCTCTTACCTCGTATTCAATGTCTTCGGTGTAAAAAATTTCGAAAATATTCCACACCTCAAACACCTATGCGAATCTCTCAACCAGGTGTGTTTTTCTTCCGTTTTTCGAATTTTTCTACATGCTTTTTAGACCAGAATCATAGTGGCAATAAATCGCCAGTGGGCCAGAATCGTAATTCTATGATCAACCGATATTTTCGTCAAAAATGCGAAGAAAGAATACAGGAAGTTGCTTCTAGCTCGAAACGTTTCCCGGATTTTATGATGACAACTCAACCATCGGGAATGGTGCAGTTCGGAAGACAAGTAGAAAGTGAATTTCGAAGTATTCGGAAGCACTTTGATAAGAGAGTATGTTTTTCCACTTTTGCTTGTGTGATATCCAGTAAGGGGGACGGTCCCCTCTACTGCCCACGTGAAATTTTGAGAAAAAATCATAAGGGAGGACCAAGGTAATTTTGACAAAATCTTGGAAAAATCATCCATCCACCCAAATAGACGTAGAACATCACAAAAATTATTTACCCACTCACCCTGCCGACCTAGTGCCCCCCCCCTACTAGATATGTATGCTTGTGTTTCCTAATGGCTCATATTTTTAGCGCTCTCAACAAGAGCTAATAGTATCGGAATTGAAAAGAGTCTTAACCCCTTGTGGCATTACTGTTGTTCCAGTTGGGTCGTTTATTACCCGCGCCACTCCACGGACTTCTGATGTTGATGTTGTTTTGTTATCAACGCTAGATGAGAGTAAACTGGGACGAAAAGATGAAAATTTTTATAAGTACGACTTTTTTGTTCACTTTACAACTTCCCCTGTTTGGGGTAAAGTGAACAAGCACAAAATTTAGGACTCGAATGTTCGAAATCATCCAACTTTTGTTCAATGATGATGAATGCAAAAGAATATTTTTCTACAAGTTTGATGACGGTCGGAAAAGAGAAGCCCAAAAAATCCTTGAAACTAGAGTACCACTATTGCGTTTGTCACCCATGAATTTCAAGTTGGATATACAATTCGATATGACTGAAGCTATTCGAAATTCCGTATTTGTTAGGTCCTGTGTTATGGTAATATTATTTGTTTTTGTATATTTTTTGTCTTAATTTTTCAAAATATTCTTTAGTTGGATGAACGAGTAGCTTATTTGCATTATTGGTTATCAAATTTGTTCCGGCTATGTGGGATAAAAGGCTCTCAAAAGGGTTTATTCTCAAGCTATCACTCATTGTCTTTGGTTATACATTTTATGCAGGCACGTGTAATTTCAGGCATTGGTGTAGTCAAGCTGGCCCATATTTTAGGGGGAATTACCCCGTCGCTGAAAAAATGAAAATTTAATGGTCCCCTTACCCAAAAAATATTCACAATTTTTCAATTTCTTAACAAAAGTTGCAACTTTTTAATCAAAAAATGACAATTTTAAACTAATTTTCGACAAAATTTTCTAATTTTTTTGTATGTTTTACAAAAAAATCGAAATTTTCTTAAGAAAATGTACAAATTTAGTACCAAAAACACCTGAATATGAAGCCAGTTTTGCCTGTTATGTTGAAATTTGATCCTTTGTTGAAACCTTCTTCATCTCTGCATAATGTCATAAAGAAGTTGGATGAAAATGTATGTCTTTTTTTCCCCACTTTTAGCGTTATTTTTTAGCCTATCAATTATAAATCCCCGAATCGAATGTCTGTTGGCGAACTCATTTTGAGGTTGATTGATTTTTATTTGACCCTGGACTTGGAAAATATTATATTGGATATTGCTAAGGGTGAAATTTATCCAAGGTATTGGATTTTTCTGCTAAAACCCAAGAAAAGTCCGATTTTTCTGCTAAAAACTGATTTTTTAGAACCGTTCAACGCACTCGAAAAAAGGATCAAATTTGGCTCAGCGACGCTTACAGTCCCGATGTTATTCATACTTCAAACTACTCTGCAATACATTTGTTAAGAGACGCGCTTTGCAAAGCAAGAGATGCCATTTTGTTAAATGAACCGTTACCTGCCAATTATTTTACACTGGTCAAGAAATAAGTGGTGAAAAATAATTTCCTGTTATGTTGTTATTTGGTTAGGCGCTAATAAAATTTTAATCTTGATCTTGTTGTATCTATGAAAGTTTCTAACTGTATTGTATATCTCTTTATATTTTTAAATTTTTTTTCTCATGTACTGTGGAAAAAATCTGCAAGAAGTTACTGCTTAGAAAATTGAAGTCAGTTTGCTGGAAGCTTTAAGATTTCTCAAAAATTTTTCCTTTTATGACACCCGGAGGGGTATTATAAAACGGGGCACCTGGAGCACTTCCCCCCGCCGAAATAAAAAATATAAAATTTTGCAGTATATCCATCATATGTACCTTCCTGTGGTTAAAATCAAAAAATTCTTTTAGACTCGAGTTTCCCATGTCGAAAAACCCCCGAGTAGAAATAATCAAAACTTTTTGAGATTTTTCAAAAGCCCGAAAATTACGGTACAACTCAATATATTAATATATTTTGCAGGAAAATGATTTCACCATTTCCATATTTTCTATTACCACGTGGCCATTGCCTTCTATGTAAAAAGTTTCGAAAATATTCCACACCTCAATTGACAGTTCAATTACCTCAAACCGGTGAATTTTTTATCTATAATTTTTGTATTTCATTTTTAGCCGATAAACATGTGCCTTCTCATGAGCATCGGAAACCTAGAAGCAAGCTGAACTCTGCTGCTATTCGTGAACAATACAGCAGGCAATTGGAAAAATTTGAATCTGGATCTGAGAGCTTTGCCGATTTTATGTTGATGACTCAAAAATCGAGAGTTGAACTTCTTAATAAAGAAGTGCAAAATGGATTTATTTTTATAAGGAAGTCATATGTGAAACAAGTATTTTTACTTGTTTTTTGATACTTTAACATGCTCATTTGCAGTACAAAAGACAAAAACGGTCAGTAGCTGAATTGAAAAGAGCTCTCACTTCTTTTGGCAATATCGTTGTTCCAGTGGGGTCGTTTGTCACCCGAGCCAGCCCCAAGTCTTCAGATGTAGATATTGTGTTGTTATCCACATTTGATGAAAGCAAAATGGGTCGAAAAGATGAAGAAGATTGGTACAAGTGAGCTCAAATGTTGCAGACTCACACCTCTAAAGTTCAAATTTAGTTCACGAATGAATGAAATCAAACGAATTTTGAAGAATGATGAATTCTGTAGACAATTTCTCTTTAAGCGATTTGAAAAGATACTTAGGCATAACATAAGAGTACCAATTTTGCGTTTGCAACCTTTCGATTTTTCCATGGATATTCAATTCGATATGGACGAAGCTATTCGAAATTCGTTGTTTGTTAAACACTGTGTTATGGTACAGGGTGATCCAGATGGATATACAATGAAATAAAATCCGATATCTTGTTATAGGAAAAAAGATTTTCGCAAGCTACTAAACACGTGACCAACTTATCTAAAAAATATTTTTATGATCTTTGAATAAGTCTGTGTATATTGAAGCGAAAACCTGATTTTTTTTTCTTTTAAGGATTTTTTGAAAAATAACAACGCAATCTTGTAGAGCGCATTGAAAAACGGTAGTACCCCAATTTTTGTGAAAATCGGAGTTGGCCTTTTCGAGAAAACGCATATGAAAATCTTTTTCCTATGCCGAGATATCGAAATTTATTTCATTGTATATCCATCTGGATCACCCTGTATTTTTAGTTGGATGAACGTGTTGCGTATTTGAATCATTGGCTATCGAATCTTTTCTTACTATGTGGGATAAAAGATTCCAGAAATGGTCTATTCTCCAGCTACCATTTGTTGTCTTTGGTTATCCATTTTATGCAGGTAGGCATTTTTTGACGCGTTAAATTGCCTATATATGAAAATACCTATACCTAATATGCAAATTTAGTATCAACAGCACCAGAATATGAAACCAATTTTGCCTGTAATGTTGGATTTTGAGCCGTTATTGAACCCATCTACATCTTTAGAGCTTGTCGTACAGAAGTTGGAAGCTGAAAAGGTTTACAGGGTGAGCCAAAAAAACCCCGTACTTTTGCGTTTTTTGGCAAAAATCGCATGAAAATTTTTTTTCAAAAATCGCATGAAAATACTCCTTATAGATGATTTTTGAAAAAAAAATTTTGACCAAAAAACGCAAAAGTACGGGGTTTTTTTGGCTCACTCTGTAAATGCTCGAAAAACCAAGATCTCATCCTCATTTTTAGCCTATCATATACAAATCATCGAATGAAATGTGTGTGGGCGAGCTAATTTTGCGCTTCATTGATTTTTATTCCAATCTGGAATTGGAAAATATTATGTTAGATACTGCTAAGGGTCAAAACTTTCCAAGGTTAGATCTTATATCATTGAATTTTTTTGCTCAAAAATGAATTTTTTGAGCGAAAAAAATTGCTGATTTTTACAACCTATCAAAATTTTTATCTCTTTAAATAATTTTCTAAATCATGATTTTTAGAGAAGCTGCAAGTTCGCTCAAGATGAATCAAATTTGGCTCAGAGATCCCTACAGCTCCGATGTAATTTACACTACTGGGTATTCTTCATTAAAACTCTTCAAAGGAGCGCTTTCTAAGGCTAGAGAAGCCATTCTTATACCCGAACCACTTCCTGTTGATCATTTTAAATTGTTGTAAAATAAATATTTTTTTGTTAATTTGTTATTTCTGTGTTCACGTATTGTTTTCGGGTACTAATATGCATATGTGTTCATCGGGCAGAAAATTTTCAAAGCGAATAGAAACAGGACAGGTCGAAAGCTCTGTCCATAATTCTACTTGCATTTTATCGAGTAAGTGTTGGGATAAAATAATCTAAGAGGAATTTTGAAAAAATTTTTTCTTCGTTTGTGATGATTTTACTGATTTTTGTTGTACTTTTTGTATTTTGTTGTACTTTTTTTATTTTTAATAAAATTTTATATTTTTGCGTATTTTGTGAGAACTGTGTTCTGTAGCCCAAGTATTTTTGTTGATTTGTTTTTACTGCAATTAATGTGTTTTTAGTAATGCTCCGTTATTTGGGTCGTGTTTCGAATTCTCTGAAGAATTTGCACAATTTCTCTGCTGCTCCAAGCATTGATGCTCTAACTAGACCATATTCTCGCGGAAATTCTAAAAGGCTTAAAGGTAACAGATTACCTATTGCTTTATCCTCTAGGACAAAGATTAATGTCCAGTGATGCTTCAGGCTGCTTTTATACATGAAATTTTAAGAGGCTTAACCTTTATAGTCAGATCTCCGAAAAAAAATTTTGTAAAAAAGACCCTTCTAAGGTAATTTTGATACGAGAAATCGATTGCGCGCACTCCCGAAGCTTGAAAATGCTTCCCTGACCTTCATTCGTGAAAATATAATCATCGAGAAGATAGCTAAAAACCATATTTTTTCACGGATGAAGGTCAGGGAATGGGCATTTTCAAGTTTTGGGAGTGCGCGCAATCGATTTTTCGCATCAAAATTAGCCTAGAAGGGTCTTTTCTACAAAAATTCTTTTTGAGATCTGGCTGTAAATGTTACCCCCTTCAAGCATTTCAAAAAAGTTTTTTGACAACTTTTTTGAAATGCTTGAACGTAGTCTTAAGATTACGATGAAAATAAGTGGATTTTCTTGGACAAATATTGTCTTGGCCAGACTATGACTTTAACCGGTGAAATTGGTGGTAGAGTATCATCTTCGAAAGACAGATACAAGGTTATCAAGAGCTCCGAACTACCAGGTTAGCATCTTTTTACAACTTTTTGAATTTAATCTCACGATTTTTAGATGACATTCGACGGGAAATGTTTGAGTTAGATGATGAAGAATCGGATATACTTTTTATGGATTTGGAAGAGGATGACGACTTTGAAGATATTTTGGAAAGAATTCGCGAGTACGAAAATAGTGGCAAGTTGCACAAGGCGAAAAGTGCGTCACCGGGAAAGAAGATGAAAAGTGAAAAGAGCGAGAAAATTGACAAAAAGGTGCATAAAAAACATAGTTACAAAAAATTGACCACTTGATACTATTGAAAATTTCTACAAAATTGTCGAAAATTTCCTATTTTTCAACAAAATTTGTTAATAAATTGCCATTTTTGCCACAAAAGCAAAGAAGCAAAGTTGTCAAATTCTAGGCCAGCCAAGATTCAGAAATTAGCAATGAAGAACTTATGAATATGATTCTCGAAAATGAAGATCTCGAAGAAGTGTTACCGAGATTGAAAAAACTACTAAACAATGAAAAATCATATAGCGAGAATGATACTACCAAAAGTGATGATGCAAAAAAGGAAGATTTTAAAAAGGTCTTGCATTTAAAAAAAAATTTTTGAAGCTAATAACTTTATTTTTTAGTAATAGCTGAGCTTGGGACTGGTTGAATGAAACGTTTGAAGTGATAAATATATTTTACTTGTATTTTGGTTGTTCTCTATATTTAGCTATTTGTTGTATCGTTACTTTTAATGTTCATATAAAATTAAAATATTTTTCTTTGTTTTTATACGCATGACTGTCGAAAGTGCTAAAAATGGGAACACCCAAAAAATTTTTGGCCCAACCCATTTTTGGCCCAATTTTCGACAGCCATGATACATATGGTATTATTTACATGAGAGTATCTTTGATGTTTTAAAATCATAGTTTAAAAATGTTATAGATTCAATTGATATGATGATGCGCCATTTGATCCGTATCTCAAATGTTTTTCGAAACTTCCAACGTATAAATCTTGCTCAAAATAGCACTTGCACAACTAGGGCTAACTTTTCTGGCAGTTCTATATATAAATCCGATGTTGATAAGAGCGTTAAAGTTTCACCATCTCATTTAACTGATCATTATACCATTGATGATTATATACGGAAGTTAAAAAACGGTGAAATTAGTGACTATACCGATGACGATTGGATGGCTGGGTATCTTGTGTATGATCAAGCTTCGGGTTAGCAAACGAATTTAGGAACTAGTATCGATTAGGTATTGACCACTCTAGGGGTAATTTTATACGGGAGATTCGAATTTTACATTTTCGAGACCTGAAAATCTTTCCTCGAATCAAGCAAGGCTATTTGTATGGCTTAGGGCCACGTTCAGTGGGATATCTAATCACTACTAGTTCCCATAATTTATATATTCGATCATATATGCCATTTTTAGATGGCA
This sequence comes from Acrobeloides thornei, assembly GCA_034699885.1. NCBI lineage: Eukaryota > Metazoa > Nematoda > Chromadorea > Rhabditida > Cephalobidae > Acrobeloides > Acrobeloides thornei. Next base: position 1,258 of record JAQGCP010002555.1, on the reverse strand, counting down.
ACTCATGGAAAAATCTCGGATTCGATGGTGAAAAATTTAAGGTCATCGAATGGGGTTCTCATACAAATCCAAATGGTTTTGAAGTTCGCGATATAGATACGAAAGAAGTGGAAAAGAAGTTCCAACATTGGGAGTTGAAATTCATTGTCCGAAATCATTTCAAATTGAAAGCGGATGAAGCAGCATTGGATGCAAAATTTCCAAATCGAGAAGATATTTTGAAAGATCCAGAAGGTCTTGAAAAAATTGTTGGGAAATCAAGAGCAGCTTATTTGATTGGCTCGATGCAAGAAGCTCAAGAGCGTGAGAAAAAATTGGAATCTATTAAGAAGTCATCAGAAAAGAATAAAGATTGGGGAGATTAAAATGATGAAAGAAAGACATACATCTTTGACAAGAATTTCTTTATTGTCTAACATCTTTTTCGAACTTGTCAAAGACAATAAATTTAGTGAAATGACCTCTTACCTAATTTTTACATGGCATCTTTACTGTGTCGCCTTTTTCTTACACCATATTTGGAAATGAAAATTCGATTTTGGTCATTTTTGTTTGTGTGTGTATATGTTTACGCCCAGAATTTTGAACTAGAATCACATGGCATGTGATTCTTGTTCATGCGCCTTCAACTGTGCAAAAATTTTAGAATCTTCAAAAATTTGTCCAAGTCCTTGTGGTTTTCAATAGCTGACTAAAAATTGCCATGTCTACGCGAAAACTAAATGAAATCGAATATTTTTTTTTGCAATATTCTACTCCTTTTAATCTGTAATTCTACAAGAAAAATGTTTTGAAAAGTTCTTTTCAGTATTTTGTAAAATTTGTTTGAATTTTTCGCTTTTTGCAAACTTCCGAGGCTAATAACTTTTTATGGCACTAACCATTTTTTGTGGTCGAGGGCTCAAACGATTGCTAAAAGTCTAGAAAACAAAGTTACGAAGCGATCTTTCTTTTTGGTTTCAAAAAATGGATTTTTTATGCCAAAAATTTTGGTATTTTGGGGGCTAACAAAAAAATTTTCTTCAGCGCCCAAAAATCGGGCTTCGTAACTTTCAATCTACTCCTCTTGCGAGCATTTTGAGTGCTCGAGTACAAAAAATGGTGCTGAGCGTAAAAAGTTATTAGCCTCGGAAGGGCTTGCCATGTCTCCAATTTGAAAGCTCGTGTATTGCAATAAAAGTTGCCTGAATTTCAATAAAATCAGTTTTATTGAAACGATTTAACATGTTGTTGTTCTGTCAATCGTTTCAATAAACAC
>JAQGCP010002554.1:0-10245 GCA_034699885.1 Acrobeloides thornei | reverse complement strand
AATTTGAAAATTGTTTTGGGTTATTGAAACGAAAACTCTGAATCAGAATTTTCGTTTCAATAACCCAAAACAATTTTTAAATTGGATAATTTTAGTGTCATTTTGTTCGTCTCGTTGAGCTATAAAGAATACAGTTTTTCTTTTAATTTCAGGTGCAGGCTCTTCGCTTCAATGTTCAAACTCGTTTAAAAAGTTTGATTTTGTTTCACTCATAACTTTTTACCGTTAGATTTTCAAGTAGTGCCGTAAAAACAAAAAAAATGCTCTGTACTCTATCACATGGCACCAACTCCCAAAAGTGGAAAATGTTTATTTAGGTCCTGTTGCGTAGCGATGTCCTAGTTGAACTCGAAGAAAAGCGTGACCTGTCCTTATCAGGGCTTGTAGTAGATCTACAACGTGCTTGTCGTCGACATTTGGCACATCGTTGGCTAGCCAAACGTCGCATACAAGAACTGGCCATCAAGTGCGTCCAAAAGAATGGTCTTTGTTATTTGAAAACTCGAGAATGGCCATGGTGGAAGTTATACACCCGAGTGATTCCCCTACTTTCAATGTCTCGCGCTGATGAAGAACAACGTGAATGGCGTGACAAGCTGCGAAATCTAGAGAGTGCGAACAACGATTTGCGATTAGCCAAGACAAAGTTGGAAGGGGAAGTGGTCGAGTTGGAGCAGTTATTGCGGCAAAGAGATCAGACTTCGCAAAATTTGAGCTTGACCTTGGAGAATGAGGCCGAAGCGAGGATCCAGCTCGAAAATGAAATTCGGCTGCTTCAGCTAAAGATTAGTGCAACGGTTCGAGCTGAAGCCGGTAACGTTTTTTTTAAAATCTTGAACGAAAAAACTAACGAGCAAAACAGCCCTCTATGAGGCGAATAAAATGACACGAAAATTATCCAATTTGAAAATTGTTTTGGGTTATTGAAACGAAAACATGAAATCAAGGTTTTCGTTTCAATAAGTTTTTCCAGGATTTCGAATTAGCCCACTGGTTTCAATTTCAAATTAGATTTTTGAATTCTGTTCAAACTGAAAGTTCAAGTTGGGGTGATCAACTTGTGTATTGAAGCGAAGGGATTGACACCATTTGAATTTGATCTGTGTATTGAAACGAAAATTATAAAACAAAATCAATTTTCACATCGATTTTTAAAATTTTCATTAAAAAACACTCGCCATTTTTATACAACTCTATAAGACAAACAAAATGAAACCAAAATGATCAAATTTGAAATTTGTTTTGGGTTGTTGAAACGAAAACCCTGAATCAGAGTTTTCGTTTCAATAACTCAAAACAATGATCAAATTGATTAAATTTGGTGTCGTTTTGTTCGTCTCATTTAGCTATAAAATCTTAGCTACAAAAATCGCATTTGTTTTGCAAATATCCCCCGAAGGATTAACGATTTGTAATTTACGTCCAACGTAAAAGTTGATCGCCCCAACTTGAACTTTCAGTTTGAACAGAATTAAAAAATTCTGTTCAAAACTGGTCGGGTCGTTTAAGCAAATAAAAAAGTGAATCATAAACTTGCTAAAAACAAAGAGTATTGCTCATATTCTCAACGTCTCTTGAAAGATCCGATTTTTTTATCGCTAATGGACCTGGCGCTGTCCACTGTTTGGAGTCATGTTAATAGACTTTTTTGCGTAAGCACGAGAGACTTAACAAGTTTCATGATGATTGCATTTCTTATACTAATAGAGACGCCTTGATTTATCTTCGTGAGTAATTTTCCGTTTTTTTCACATTCTTCAGTCAAAAAGCATCCAAAGAGTTCGAACCGGTCTAATGGAATTTATGGAAGCATTTTTAATAAAAGAAAAATTTTATTCCTCTTTGTTATTAGTTGAAAGATAAGTTGCTCGAAAAATTTCATTCAACATCACACAAATTTGTACTTTTCTGGTCTGAAAATCGTTTTACTAAGATATCTTATTTTTTGTTGTAGTAATTTTTAAGTATAGATAGAACAAATAAACAGGAGAGGGCACAAAAAAATTTTGATATGATCAAGCAGCTCTGAAAAATATTTTAAAAAAATACTTTTGCTTCCCTAAAGTTCCATCTCAAAAATATTCTAATTTAACTCTTTTCATGGCTAACACAGAAAAAAAGTGTCATCCACGTAGCGCAGGAGAAAGTGGTGCAATAGCCATCTTGAATAGGAAGGGTTCAATACCATAGGGTCGAAATTTTAATTTTAGATGAAAACTTTGTGCCTATAAAATAGGCAAGGGCTATGTTTATGCTAGACGTAGGCATTAGGCTTAGACCTAGGTTTATGCTTAGGCTTAGGTATTAGGCTTAGACATTAGGCTTAGGCTTATACTTAGGCATTAAGCTTAGGTATTAGACTTAGGCTTATACTTAGGCTCAGGCATTAGGCTTATGCTTAGACTTTATAAAAATAGGCAAAAATTTTTCAATTTTTATGAGGTTTACTTTTACAACTTTTTCTGATTCGCTAAAATTAAAATTTTGACCCTATGGAGATTGAACCCTCTCAAAAATATGAATATTATACCACTTGCTCCTGCGCTACATGGACAACACTTTTTTCTGTTTGGCCATGAAAAGAGTAATTAGCTGTTTTGATTTCGTTACAAATCCGATTTGAAGCTAATCGCGAGAGTTGTTGTTTGTACATGTCGAAGTTTGACCCTGAAAGCCTGTCGATTCGTCAATAATGTTGATGTCATCGGAAGCCCGATTCACTCCTCACTCCAAAACTTATTTGAACCGCTAATCTGTACAACCAATAGTTTCTTCTAGTTTTTTTTTTTTAAATTACTTGTTTCTGTTGAATTAGAGAGAGAAAATACTTTCTTCTTCTTCATCTCTATGTTAATCATTAACGCCTGCATAAGATTATCCCTTTCCATTTGTTGCATTTATGCCATGTGTTTCTGACCTAATTTATTAATAAAATTAATCGCGTTTGTTATTGATAAGTGAAAAATTTATACTGCATTTTCTCGTGAATATTAATAGATAGCTGCAGGAGAGATGGCGAAGCCTCTACGCGAGTATTTTTACTATCATCGGCAAGGCCCTGCGCCTTGGTACAAATACCAACAAACCGAGAATTGGGAAAGTCTGTAGTTTTTTTTTCTCTTTAAATTTCAATAAGGTGTCTGAAAGAATAAGCATTATGCTGTCTTGGTATTAGTGTTTGCAATCATTGAATTTTTCAAAAATTGGAACTAGTATCGATTAGGTACCCCACTGAACGTGAAATTTTCTTCAAATTCCGGGAAATTCTATTATTAACTATGCTGAACAACTTTCAAAAAATTTTTTTGAAAAAAGTTGGTTTCAAAATTTTTTTATTGAATTGTAAAAACAGAAAATTTTCTCCTTTATAGTTCAGTGGTAATGTGCTTGATGTTGACTTTAAAAGGTCGATGGTTCGATTCCCGATCGAAATAACTTTTTTTGCCTTTATTAAAATCAATTTTTTTTAAAAATTTTTTCGCTTTTCAAAAACAAAGTTTTATTTGATTTTTTTTAGAGAGCGAAGAACGTCGAGATTCTTCAACCAACCTAGCTGATTGGAACAACCATGAAAAGGTAAAAAAGATTAAAAAATCATCTCTCTTTTAAACCCATTCAATTTAATAGGACCAGGCCACTCAGTTACAATCCTATGAAAAAATGATATATTCGGAAAGACCATGAAAAATTGAGCATTTTTTGTTTTTACGGCATGTTTTGAAACGTTTTCCCCATCGAGATAAATGCATTTGAAAATATTCGTGTACATGTTTTCGTTGTAGTAATCAAACTTTTTTGAATTTTTTCTGGAAAAATCGTGAAAAAATTACATCAATCGACAGAGAATTTTTTGCTGAACAATTTTGCTAATTGAAGTTTGCGTAAAAAATTATTTTTTATGATCAAAAATGCAAAATAAGTTCATACAGGGTTTTCGTTTCAATATACAAAAATTCAAACTTATTTTGCATTTTGATCGGAGAAAATAATTTTTTACGCAAACTTCAATTAGCAAAGTTGTTCAGCAAAAAATTCTCTGTCGATTCATGCTATTTTTTCACGATTTTTCCGCAAAACATTCAAACAAGTTTGGTCATTACAACGAAAACATGTACACGAATTCTCATATTTTCAAATGCATTTATCTCGATGGGGAAAACGTTTCAGAGGATGCGTAACTCAATTTTTCATGATCTTTTCGAACATATCATTTTTCATATGATTGTATCTGAGTGACCTGGTCCTTTTTAAGACCGTTGAATTGAAAACACAACTCGACAAACTACGCGACAATGAAGCAGCGCTAAAGTTGAAAGCACAAAAGGCAACCGAACAATTACAAGATGTTCAAGCGGAGCTTGAAAATCTTCGTTCACGAAATGATCAACTCGAGAAATGGCAGAAAAAGTAGGTGTGACGAACAAAATGACACCAAAATTATCCAATTTGAAAATTGGTTTGAGTTATTGAAACGAAAACCCCGATTGAGGGTTTTCGTTTCAATAACCCCAAAACAAGCTTTAGCATACAACAATTTTAGCCATGACTCCGAGATGCACGTGATTCGTGAGCAGCTTGAAGAGGCCAAAAGAGAAAAAGAGCGCTCGGAACGAGATCGCCAAGATTGGACCATAACAAATACAAAAAGGAACAATGAAATTCAGATGTTACGAGAGGAAAATGCCGAGCTTAGGTCGAGTCTTACGAAGGCTAAGAAAGAAATCGACGAGATCTCCGAGGCGAATACGAATGCTAGCGAAGTGGAAGTCAATACGTTAAGGAAGACTAAACGAGAACTCGAAAATAAAATTGGTGATTTGGTATTATTTTCGTTTTTGTTTCAAGGACCAGTCCGGTGGGAAAAAAGTTCTCATTTTTGTGTATATATTTTTGATTTTCGCTTCAATATCCCCAACCCCTTCCCTGAATCAGGGTCAGGCATGCATTTTCAGGGTTTGGGAATGCGCGCAATCGATTTTTCGCATGATTTTACCCCTATATAGGCTTTTTTAGCAAAAAAATTTTTTCAGAGAATAGTCCCTAATTCTTACCCCCCCCTTTAAGAGTTTTGTTTTGTTTCATTCAAAATTTAGGAGGATGAATTGGACGAACTAACAACAAAAAATCAATGCCTCGAAAAGAACGCCACTCGCTTAGAAATGGCTTCAGAAAGACTCAAATTGGAATCTCACAGAGAAATAGATGCTAAAGAAAATGAGCTGTCAGAAATACGTGCTCAGATGAGCCGTCGAGTAATTTCATATTCTTGAACACCTTGAAAATTTTTTTTATTTCAGCTCAGAGCATTTGAAGACGAAATTTCCGAACTTCAGGACAACAATAGCTCGTTACTCAAGCAAAATCGCTTATTGGAAGCTCGATGCCAACAAGTGGAAATTCGAAATCAAACGTATATTTTATATATTTCTTCTCTTACAAGGAACACTATCAAAAATTGAAAAATTTCGACAAAAAACTTTTCCCGCCAAAACGACCACGCAGGGATGCCTAAGTAATCGAAAAAACTATAAAAAGAAACCATATAAATTATCCCAGCGGGCCATATCATGAACAAGAATCACATGCCTAATATACACAAAAAGGAGTCTGAGTCAGTAATTTAACGATAAATCGATTACTTAGGCATCCCTGCGTGGTCGTTTTGAAGAGTTTTCACGCTTCGGGAGTACTTTTTTTAACTCAGCGCATAAAAGTACCGCAATAAATGTCATTTGCAAAAAATTTTTTTGGGCTCCCAATTCCGAAATAGTACCCAAGTTGATAGTGTTCCTTATTAGCAATAAATTTAGCCATCTCGAAGCTAATGGAAGTCGTTATAAACGGGAATACAAAAAAGCCCTTGCCTTACTCAAGGATACCCAGAATGTCCTCGCAATGGAAAGAGAAAATGCCCCAAGTCAGTCTCTAATCAGACAGCTCCGTGAACAAATGGAGGAAGCTGAAGCTGCAAAATTGAGTGCTTTGAAGGGCCGACATTCATTGGAAGGAGAACTTAGTGAACTTCGGACACAGGTTTATAGAAAAAATTCACAGGGTGATACAAAAAAATTTTAGTTGGAATCGGCACTTGCTGGCAAGAATGCCGCCGAAGATAAGTTGATGGTTCTTTTAAAAGAAAAGAATTCGGCCATGACACTAGTTGAAGAGCACGATGAACAACTACAGGCGTTGCTTAAGAAATACAAAGTGGTTGTTCAGCAGGCTTCAGTGGATGCAATCACTCTAGTTGATCAAATTGAACAGGTATGCGTCAGTGGCGCAGTTATGGGTGGCATAGACTCGAATGAAACGAAAATTTTGAAACGATACGAATGAAACGAATACAGATCGAACGAATACAAAGGAAGCGATCAAATAAAACGATACAAATGAAACGACATAATGGAAAGAAACCAGATTCAGGGTTTTCGTGTCAATATTCAGGCGAATTCAAACCTGTTTCCGGACGCTCGAATAAAACGATACTAATGAAACGATTTCATTTCCAGACGGCGTCCGGAAACTGATTTGAATTTGCCTGAATATTAACACGAAAACCCTGAATTTGGTTTCGTTCTATTATGTCGTTTCATTTGTGTAGTTTCGTTCGTATCGTTCCATCATCGAAATTTTGGCCAAAAAATCAAATTTTTGATAAAAAATCGAATTTTGGACAAATCGTTTCCATTTCATTAGAGTCTATGCCCCGTTATGGTGGGACCTCCAACTTCAAAGTTTTTTGACCTTTTTTGGCTCCGTGTCAACCAAAATTTTTTTTGAAAATGCCATTTTTAGCTGAAAATACTCAGAAAATGAAGTTTTTTTGTTTGTTGAAAATGTCAAAATTCGAAAATTTTTTGCTAGAAAAAGGATATTTTTGGAGATTTTTTATGTGAAAATTCATAAGAGGAACCACCAAAAAACGAATCCGTAGATTTTCTATGAAAAAATAAATTCGTATTTTTAAAAATTTTTAACTTGTACTTATTTTTTAGAAATATTTTCAAAAAATTTTTCAGATCGCTGAACTAGAAAAACAAAAGCAACGCTTAACTGAACAACTAAACGAAGCAGCCGGAGCTCTGGAATTCCACAAAATTCACTCTGTCGAAAAACATCGATATCAGCTATTGGAGTTAAAAATTCGTGATTTGGAAGCCAAATTGGATCTAGAAATTGCTCACAAACAGCGCTTAGAGGTCTTTTTATTGTTAGCTCTTTCAATTCGAATCATATAATTTTAGTCTATCGTGATCAAGCTCAAAGATGAAATCGACAGCCTAGAAGGGCAGCTTGATGAGGCGAAAACGAGCAAAGAACGCGAATTGGAGGGCCTGAGAAAGACGAAGAAACAAGTTCTTTTGCTCCAAGAACAAATCAATGATCAGAAGAAACGTGAAGCTGAGCTGTTTCATAAATATAAGCAAGCGGTATTTTTTTGCTCATAAAATTTCCCAAATTTTTTTTAGTACTATTTCGGAAGAGATGACCAAACATAAGGGTTCAGATTTTTTTCGAAAAAAGAATGAACGAACGAAAGAAAGAACGAGCGAAAAAGAAAGAAAGAACGAACGCGTTCGTTCTTTCTTTCCTTAATTATCAAAAGTTTGCACCCATGCACTATCCTCCCTAGGGGGATTCTGCACGCTTTAAAAACGTGAAATTCGAATTCTACGCTAAAAATTACCCTAGATGAAAAGTTTTTCGAAAAAAATCTGAACCCTTATGTTTGGTGTCATCTCTTCTGAAGTAGTACCCTATTTTATTATAGAAAACTGAGAATGATAAATTAGCCGATGAACATCAAGAATCCATGTCTAATTTAAAAGTGGCTATGAAGCGAATCGAGTCACTTCAAAATGTATTGAATCAAGACCTTTCTCGAGATGGTAGCGATTCCGAAAATGAAATGAATGACCAACCTATCGGAGACATTGAACCGGCCAAAAGCTTGTAAGCAATGTCTTATCACAAGTTTTCCAAATTCGATTGTCTTTTTTTAAGGTCAAATGGAGTGCACTCTGTTTGTTAATTCCCGACAGTATATATGATCTCGATCAAGGACAGTAAATATAACGGTCAATGAACAATTTTTGTATTTGTATATTATTGAATTTGTAGTATGTCGTTAAATAAAAATTACTTTTTACTTTTCATTTTATATTTCGCAAAAAAATTATACAGGGTGTCCCAAAAAAGTGGAATTTTCGTGATTTTTTCATGAATTTTGGAAAATTTTTTTTAAAAATGACCCATATAGGGGTAATTTGGTGCGGAAAATCGATGGTGCACTCGTTTGTTCGGAGCATGAAAACGCTTCCTTGCCCCTGATTCAGCGTAGCGTGTTGAAGCAAAATGAAAAAATTCGGATTTTGATAGGATATCCGAGGATTTTTCTACGCGAGAAATCAATTGCGCGTGTTTTCGAATTTTTTGATTTTCGATTCCCCGCATCAAATTACCCCTATAGAGGTCATTTTTAGAAAAAATTTTCGGGTCCAAAATTCATGAAACAATCACGAAAATTCCACTTTTTTGGGACACCCTCTAGAAATACAATGGGAATAAAATAGAGAAAATACCATATTTTCAAATTCAAATTGCAAATAAATAAACTTACAAGCAAAAAGAGAAAGAGATCATTCCGTGATCTCGATATACAAGTGCTCAAACAGGAGAGAAAAGAGTCAATTAGTTTTTTTCGTTTTTAGTGGAACGGGATCAAGACAAGTAGGGATAAAATTTTCAAAAAAATCGAACAAGACTATAATTTTTGGCAACTTTTTTTTGTTCCTGACAAAAATGACAAATCTATTTTGGTGTAAATAATTAAATATGTGAATTGTTTTTATCGCAATAAAAAGTCAAATAAAAATGCGAATGGGGCGAAATTAAAGGACAAGTCCGGTTGAAAAAAGCTGTCATTTTGTGTTATATTCAGAAAGTTCATGAAAAATGGAGCATTTTTTTGTTTCTACGACAGCCTCTGAATCGTTGTAGTTCTCGAGATAATTGCGTTTGAAATTACATGTTCTCGTTGTAATACACAAACGTTTTGAATTTTTAATCGATTTTTTAAATTTTCATAAAAAGAACATTGTAGCATTTTTCTCAGCTAAATGACATCAAAATTATCCAATTTGAAAATTGTTTTGGGTTATTGAAACGAAAACATGAATCAGAATTTTCGTTTCAATAACCCAAAATAATTTTCAAATTGGATAATTTTAGTGCCATTTTATTCGTCTTGACGAGTTATAAAAAATGCTGTATTTATTTTTTTCTAAATATTTAAGGATTTTGAATTATTTTCTTCTCAATATACAGAATTTATTGATTCAGGGACAAACTATTAGGTATATGTTTTCGTTGTAATACACAACATTTCAAACATCGCCAACTTCATACGCAATTTTCTCGAAAACGACAACAATTGAATTTACCGTAAAAATAAAAAATGCTCCATTTTTTATGAAAAAAAGAAAATTTTTATCAAAAATCGAAAATTCGTTAAAAATCGAAAATTTCATCAAATATTGAAAATTTCATCAAAAATAAAAAATTCGTCAAAAATCGAAAATTCGTTGATTTCAAAATTACCCCTAGAGGGCTCATTTTTAGAAAAAATAAATTTTCAGGTCTCAAAAAATAAAAAAACCTTTTTTTGGCTCATCCTGTAAATATTTTTTCTGTCATTTTTGGGAATTTTGGAGCTCGGATCAACACGCCGAGACGTGGAAATCCAGGGAATTTGAAATTGGGCAAAAGTTTTCGGACCCGACCGGGACTCGAACCCGGACCAGGCTCCTAACTATCGTCCAAGTGCACTACCCTTGTGCTACCGAGACCTCTAACTGATGCCCGTTTTCTGGTGAATACTTGATGGTATTTTTTCTGTATTTATGAAAAATGAGCATACCTGAACCATTTCCGCGACTTTATGATATTCGGCAGTTGCATGATATTCACTAATTCTTATCAACTCATCTTGACTCCAATCGAAGAGCCGAAAGAGACCACCATGACCTTTCAATCCTTCCCTTTCATACCCATTTCCTTCTAATGGCTCATCCTCTGTTCTTCCATTCTCTTCCTCAACTAGCTCAACTTTTTCCCGATTCTCATCTTCATCGAACTCGGCCAATCTTCCATTAATCTCAACGAATATTAATAAAGCGGAAATCAAAAAGCGCACTGCCATTCCACGGCTAGGATACATCTTCGATAAGGAGAAGGTACTATTTT
>JAQGCP010002553.1:0-10246 GCA_034699885.1 Acrobeloides thornei | reverse complement strand
ATTTTTGAGGGGGTGGCCCATCTCCAAGCGGGCAACCCTAGAGAGGGGGTGGCCCGATTATCGAATTTTTGAGGGGGGCCCGATTAAAGGGATGCCCGATTATCGAACGTTTACTGTATATATGTTACCGACATTACTGAGACGTCGGCATCTCAGTAATGCCGGTAACATATACATAACAAGATTAGGGCGGAAACTTTTGGGCCACCCTGTAGAGCGCAAATGTTCGGGCGCAGTTATTAGCTCGCATATGTTGGGGCGCAAATGTCGTTGCGCAATTATAGAGCGCATATGAGGGCGCAAAAGTCCCCCCCCCCCACCCGATCTGCTTATCTAAAATTCAAACATCAGAGAATGCATCTAAAAAAGATACTGGAAACTTATTTATATTTAGTTATGCTAGACAATGACGAAAACCTTATAACCAATTCAATTCTCAAAAAACAGTAAAGATCAGACTTGTGAATGGTAGGCAAACTCATGCGATTCCTTAAAATAACTCAAAAACACTCATTCAATTAAGGAATGATATAGCGATGTCCCATTTTATCTCTTAGCTGCGTGGCTAAGTCCGGAAGTTCTAAAAGTTAGTCGCTTCCTTGTGACGCAACATGTCCGGATACCGGAATTTCGACAATCCTTCAACTTTTGAAAAGGTTTAAATAGCAGGCTTCCATGAATTTGGCGACATTTTTGTTGGCAAATAATCTCTTCTATTTTCCAAGAATAGCTACGATGAACCGTCTAGTCGAAATTGTATTTGTTACAGTAGTCGTTTGGATTCTCATGGCAAAGGCTACGTTTGCCGAACAGAGTAAGTATTTTTACGTTATCTTTTTGAAACTGCCACAATCATCTAGTGTCACTTGAGGCAGCTAATCCGAAGTACAGTCGAACCTCGATTTAGTAACAACGACCACGAATGGATGCAATCGACCACACAGGGATGAATTTTGTATATAAAAACAAATTTTTTTTAAGTAAAAATATTCCCGCTGGCATCCCTGCGTGGTCGTTTTGTCCCCCCTCGGTGTTACTAAATCGAGGTTCAACTGTAGTACTAAAATTTTAATTTTTTTTTAGCGTTTGCTGTCACTGATAAGGTTGGACAAGGAAATTTTGCCTTTGCTAAACGTATGTGCATTTTTTATATAAAACACTAATTTTTGCCAAATTTTCAGTCTTCGCATTTGGTGATGATGGTTCTTTGTACAGATTAACCAAAAGAAGTGCATTTGCATCCAACAATGACAACAATAAATTAGAGCTTGAGCATCAACAGGGAAAATTTGCCGCTCACAAGCCAAGCGAATTCGCCTTTGCATTTGCCAAAAGAAATGCACCCAGTTTTGCCAAAGCAACAGGTATGATCTTGAAGTTCATGTTAGTATCAATAAACTCATTTGTTAAGATGTGTACGAAATGGAGGAAGTTGAGAATCCATCCTCTTTTGCCTTTGCAAAAAGAAGCAAATTTGCGTTTGCATCTCCTAATCCAAAATTTGCATAGACTGTTAATAAATTGTTTTTAAATGTTAGACAACTTTATATAAATATTGATCTCTTAATAAGCCCTGTTTCCTGAACTTTGTCGAATTCAGGATTTGCGATTAGTTGAGCCAATCGTGTCAATAAACAACTTTCTTAGCACGTTTATTGAAATTCAGGCAGTTTTATTACAATGAATCAAATGGAGTTTTTAATCATTGTGATAAAAAATGTTGCCTGAATTTCAATAAACGTGTTATGAAAGTTGTTTATTGACACGGTTGGCTCAACTAAGTACCGTATCCAAGATTGTTTTTCGAACTTTTTTTTCAAAAACGATCCAAATAGGTCTAAAATTTCACTCTTCAATATAACGATCACCATAAAATGAAAAAATTTATTTCAAAAAATCCTGAGATCACTCGCAAATTATAATAAATTACACTATGGAGAACAATTTAGCATATCAACTTAAATCGATTGAATACCATTCTTGACAATTCTTATGAAGCAAGCCAAACAGGAGGAAGGGGTGCGGCTCGCACATTTTCGAGATCTAATCGTTTGTCTAGATCTTCATCCAGTTCACCGATTACTGCACTAAAAGATGTTTGATAGCAGTATTAAATTGCCATTTTTAAGCTTAAAAAATGCTCTGAAAATGACGATTTTTGGCAAAAAATTAGTGAATTTTTATGAAAAAATGACAATTTTGAACATTCTTAAAAATGAATTTTTTTTTGCAAAATTCCTTAAAAGGTGCATTTTTCTTAAGAAATTTTTTAGGGGTCATTTTTGAACAATTTAAAAAAAATTCAACTATTGTAGAGTAAGGTCGGTTAAAATTTTCAACCATCTAAAAATTTCAACTATCGAGAGTGGGGTCGGCTTTTTGTAACTTGTGCATCCTTACTCCGAACCTCTTTTTCATACTTATGTTGCCAAAAATAACTTACATGTTATCACCTCGTACTATATAAAGACCCAGTGGAACTTGCTCAACACCAGTTTTCAAGCTGTAGACACGTTCGTGAGAATCTTCCATAACAATATTTATAGTCTGATCAAATCCTTTCATTAAACCAACAATATTCCTACCATCTCCGGTGATCACAGAAATCACCTTATTCATGAAAGATTCTAATTCTTGCGTCATCTAAAAGCATCCGTGTTTTTATCCAGTTTACAAATTAAGTAAGGCAGTCATAAAATGCAGTTTTATTATAATAATAATAAAAATTTCGAATTGGTGTTTATTTTATTCATCAATCATAAAACAATCAGAAATTTCGTTGATCACTTGTATTTTAAAGTTGTTCGAACAAAATGAGCGCTGAAACAAAATATTCTGACAAGTCAATAGAAATAACAAGTTTCGATAGAATTTGTGAGTTGCTTAGTGGCGTACACAAGAGAGGGTGATCCCGATTTGACAAAAGTCAGTAAAACATGAGGATTTATACTTCTATCACGATCAGGACTAGATTCCGGTCATGTTCTACCCCGATTCCGTTAATATTTTTAGATGTATATAACTGTGATAGATTTAAAAACCTCAGAGGAATCGGGGTAAAAATAAAACCAGGACAGGGGATTTTTACGATAATTTTGTAATAAAAAAACCGCAGTTCCGGTTGAATGGAGCCCAGCCCTGATCGCGTCGCAAGGAAATTGCATTTATAGTCGCGTTGCGGTAGTGCATTCTTGTGTCTTGCGAAAGACTATAAAAGCCAACTCGCGCGGCACAAAAATGCACGTGTCATAAAATTTTGTCTTACCCTCTCTGTTCAAGTGAATTTTGCGCCACTTGCTCCTCACACACAGGTGATGAACAATTTTTTCTCTTGGTGGGGGAAATGTCGATATAAATATCGTTTTCTGGTATACTGAGAATTTAATTTTTTTAACTCAGAAGATTGAGAAAATAGATGGTAAGATTTTGATAACAGATTTTAGTTCAGAGGCAGTTTGATGCTCGAGTAGATAACAAGTAAAAAATCTGTAATACAAAACAACAAATACAGATGCATGAAAAAACAGTAGCGTATCTTAAATTCGATTTTTATTTTAGAACAAAGTCTAAATTTCGGCTCTAGGACTTTTCACAACGAAGATACAGCCATACCGATTAAGCAGCATCTATTAGTGCGATTAACGGATCAATAGATGCTGCTTAAAAGGTTGGACAATTTTTTTCTCTGAGTATAAGTTGCGCTACTGATTCCAAAGGTCAACAAGAGGAAAAATATAATAATTTTCCTGTTTAATGTGCTACACACCCTTTTATGCATCTGTCATATAACTCGTTTAAAAATAGAATCTGATAGGCACTAAATGACGCCAAAATAGAATGAGAATTGCAACAATTCAGTGAAGTATGCAAAGTCAAATTGGGAGGGTTGAGAAAAATATGCAAGTATTTTTTTAAAAACACATACATCACTGACATATTACACTTAACAACAGAAAAGTTGTGATACTTATTTTCGATCTAATGAAAAGCTCGCAATACAAAATATTTTCTAAACACTAAGACCAAATACACAGATAAATGTGAATAAAGGGCTTTTTAAGAAAACCTATTAATACAAGGTGTATCGAAAAAAACCTGAAATTTGGGCTATTTTTTCGGATAAAAAAACATGAAAAATCCCCCAAATTCCGGTTTTTGAAAGAAACCCTGTAATGAAAGAAAGCCATTCGGATGTTGCAGGCTTTTGGCAGTCATTCGATAAAAGGCACATTAGTCAAAAATGCGAATTTTAATTAAAACTACATTTAAAAAAACTCAAATGTGCTCGTTTTTAAAGGCGAGATATTTTAAAAGTCGAATGAACTGTAAAATTGGAATTATAGAAAGAACAGAAGAACGAGCTTGGTTGGGTTTTGGCAGCATTTTTCAATTTAAAAAAGACCAGACAGAACAGACATCACGAAATTAGTGCCTGTATAAAATAGCGAATGTAAAAAAACAAGTTTACTTATCTTCTAATTCATCAAAACATTAGGTTTTTTATATTCTATATAGCTAAATAGAAGATAAGCTATGATGTTGAGCAAAAATTTCCGAAATATATAGAAAAACGAGTAAACTTTTTTTTAAGGAAGACGAAACAGAATTTTTAAAAACATAGATTATTATCATTTTTGGTTTGGAATATTGAAAATAGTATCCTAAAGAATGAATTACAATTAAAATACCTAAATTAGGGTAAAATCTATCAACAACCATACGCTAACTCAAAATATCCTTTACATACAGGGTGTTCCAAAAAACATCATTTGGTCATTTTTTGGCAAAAATTTTTTTCTCCAACATGACTTATGTGTATTTTTATGCGAAAAATCGATTGCGCGATTATTGACGAATTTTTCAAAAATTGGATATTTCACGGTCTTGGAGGCGTTTTCAAGGGTTTTCGATGCGCACAATCGATTTCTCGCATAAAAATACCCCTAATGAGTCATTTTGGAGAAAAATTTTCGCCAAAAAATGACCAAATGGCGGTTTTTTAACACCCTGTATTATTAAAAATGTTCGATTTTTTTTCGATGGTTGTTGAGAAATGAAAGCCTAAAATATAATTGTTTGGAGGGTATTTTTTAGATAGCTTAATAGATAAAACTTAAAAAAACACTAATTTAAAAAAAGTGAAAAATGGGTGTTAATTTCCAAATTGCTGTGATTGATAACGTGGCGTATTGGAAGTTGTAGTGACCGCCTGAGGACGAACATTAGTTGATTGAGAATAATCAAAACCATTTGCTAAAAAAATTTTATGTTCTATATTTTGGAGTTACTAACACAATAGGGGTGGGGGTCACCCACGTGAAAAATTTTTCGCAAATTTTTTTTCTGGAAATGACATTTCTAGGGGTAAAAAACATGCGGGGAATCCAAGAATTTGACATTTTCAAAGCGAAAAAACGCTACCCTGATTCAGGGAAGGCTAGTGTATTGAAGCAAAAAGTCGCAAAAACGCATTTTTCGACTTTTCACTTCAATACACAAGGCCTTCCCTAATTAGGAAGCATTTTTTCACATACACACCTTTAGATGTTTTGTCTACACCTTTAGATTAAAGAAAACAGTACTCTATTCAAAAAGAGTGTGTATTACAACGAAAACATGAACAATTTCAATGCAATTTTCTCAACAACTACAAATATTCAGAATATGACGTAAACAAATTTTTCACCTGAGTGCCCCATATTATTGTGTAGCATAAATTTTTAACCAACTTACCAGTCATTGTATTATAGTTGTTATAGGCAGGGATCGAGCCTCCAGCGGCAGCAGCTTGAGCATAGTAAGTAGCCGCCGCATTGTTGTACCATTCATTCCACGCACCAGTACCAGCAGCGGGTGGATATGCAAGGGCTCCAAAATGACCCCAAGCGTTCGAAAGCCATTGATTCGGATTTGGCATCATAGCATTCGAAATTCCACGGCCCATTCCACGCATAGGCATTCCACGACCAGTGAAATTTCCCATCCCAGCAAAACGTTTGCCTTGAGGCACTGCCTTCTTGACATCACACTACGATGTATTAATAGAATAGAACTATAAAATATTGCCTACTTCGCGAGTACCAAAAGTTTGCTTCGGTACATTTGCTGCGCGATCTGCAGCATCTTCTTCTTCAAACACAATAAAGGCAAAATTTCGACGTGCCTTACTTTGCTTGTCAAATGGCCATTCAATGTCTTCAACAATCCCAAATTGCTCAAAGTGTTTTCGCAGTTCTTCTTCTAAAAATTTTGCATACAGGGTGAGCAAAAACAACCGTACTTTGTTTTTGGCAAAATTTTTCAAAGATTTTTTTTCAAAAATACCCATTATATATTTTTTTAAAATTTTCACCAAAAATCGCAAAGTACGTTTTTTTGGCTCGCCCTGTACATGTTAAAGTATTCGTGAAAATACCTGGATGCTCTGAAGGAAGCCCACCGATAAAAACTTTCTTATTCTCTCTTGATTTAGCCGGTTTCACCTCAACTTGTTTATTCTTAATTTGCTGTTCGCGTTGCTCAAGTGCTTTTTGACAGCTTTCAGTATCACGGAATTCCACAAACGCAAATCCGCGCGAACGGCCAGTAGCACGATCAACTTTCACCTTAAAATGTATTTGTAAAAAAGTTCGTTTACCACATTTTCTATCGAATTAACACAATAAAGCAAGATCCAGGGATGTGTTTACGTATGGAGCAGTGACATAACCAAGAGGGCAGATCCCTTCCCTCCCCCCTTCCGGGCCGAAAAAAACATAAGAGTCCCCCTTATGTTTTTGCTCGAAATTTTGGGAAAATTAAAAAAATCCTAAAAATTTTGGAAAAATTGCAAAAAAATCATCTTGGGGGAATAAGGTGATGTGCCCCTCTTCCGAAATTTCTGGTTACGTCACTGGTATGGAAAATCGAATTCCGTAAGAATTTAGCGATGAAAAAAATTTTTTAATCGAGTTTTTGAGCTCCGGACAAGGTTTTGTATTTGTTGACGCACGAAATTTGACTCGTAATGACTCTTAAAAACTTCCCCCATTAGTTAATCTCGCTTTAAAAATTCAATTTAGACCCTACCTGAGCATGAGCAACCTCACCAAATTGTCCAAAATGAGAAGTTAAATCTTCGTTTGTAACATCATACGGGATACCACCGACAAAGATCTTCCTAATATCAACTATGTTTAGTTTCACACAAGAAAAACTAACTTGTCTTCGTTCCCTCGTTGATCCTTTCCATTAGTTGCTGGTTTTGTCACTTTTTCAGTTGTTCCATTTACCGCATTTGTTTGGTTATTCACAGCATTAGCAACTTGATTTTCTTGTACACCCATGATTAGCTTTAACTGAAAATTGTTCATAGTAATTACAGGGGGCGGAGGAGAAGTCCTAAGTTATTTCAATTGACTAGTGACTGGAAAATAAAATGTGTGACTGTATAACTTTTTGACAAATAATCCTATGAATAGTTAGGTTTTTTGAAGCTAAAACATATATCTTTAAAATTAAGCTAACTAGTCAGTAGATTATCTTTAAAAAAAGTTACACTTTTCGAGCTTCGAAATTTCTCTAGTCACTAGTCAACATTTTTTTACTAGCTTTGATTAGTTATCGATTGGCTAGTCAAAAAATGTTGACTAGTGACTAGAAAAAAGACGAAAAAAGTGACAAGAGAAATTTCAAAGCTTGAAAAGTGCAACTCTTTTCAAGTCAACCTACTGACTAGTTTGCTTTTTTTTAAATTTATTTTTTAGCTTCAAAAAACCTAACCATTCATGGGATTATCTGTCAAAAAGTTATATACTAATCACACATTTTATTTTCTAGTCGCTAGTCAACAATTGAAAATAGCTCCCTGGCAAAGGATGTATGAAGTCCTGGGATGCAAAAAGTTCTGAAATAAGTTGGCACGAAATACTGACATAACGTGCAAAAAAGTTCTGTCCGGTTAAATAGAAATCTCAAAAGATAATATTTGACATAAACTATGTATGCTAAAATGAATGAACTTTTTGTACGTTTTATGTCAGTATTTCGTGCTAACTTATGTCAGGACTTTTTGCATCGCATGTCAGAACTTCGTACATCCTTTGCCAGGACTTCTCCGCCGTACATCCTTTGTAATGGAAACTTACCTTACTTAAATAATGGATACGTTACACAGATGAATTATAATAAAGACTATTACACAAAATTACAAAAAAGAAAAGTTAATAAAAAGGAAGCTGTTACAATAACTATCTAGAAAATACCCTAAAAAAATAAATGTTAATATGAAATTTTACGCCGTGCATCGGGACGGCGTGCCCAAGTCCCATAACTTTCACTGGGAGGCAAAAGTTTCTGACCTAGGCGGACAAAAGTCTTGACTTAATTTATTTGTCCCATAAGTCACAGTTATACAACCATTACGACCTATGTAGATATAACACAGAAATATAGCTCGATAAATAACATATAACAAGGCAGTCCTATCCTGTACAAGTATCACAGATTGGATTCCACTTTTTTTATATCACATTCCTTATTGAGAGGGCCGCATAAACCTTCTGGGCTTCGTTTCAGTCGCTTGAACTGGCGCAGATCATGGGTCGTGGCGACTTCGGCCGAGAGTTCGTTCCAGATACGCCTTATAGTTCACGGAGCTGTTACGGACTGCTTTGAGTGATGTGGCTTGCAGAACGAGCTCCAATCCATGACCAGTTCTTGCGCTTTGACGGAGGTCTAGGGAGCTTTTCAACATGAAGGCATTATCGATATCTGTCGTATGCCACTTGACATTTTAAAAACGTATTTTCTCGACAATTCTGGACGAGAAAACACCTTTTCAGCGTTTTTGAAAATGTCAGGACTTCTGTCAGCATCATGGGTCAGGACTTTTGTCCGCCTAGGTCAGAACTTTTGCCTCCCTGTATAAAATTTTGTGAAAGTGGACGTATATTTTTGAACAGGAGTATAGTCCAATTTTACCCAAGGATCATCAAATATGATTTGAGGAATTTGTGCTAAAAAGACCGTGTGTCTTGACCGCACACACATTTTAAGGTACAGTATCCTATCAACAAATTACACACATTTCATTTGAATGTGCAAACACCATTCAAAAATCTATTCATAGGATTTATATTCGCGTTAATACATAAAGGAGTTGAAAACAAGACCAGCGCCTGTTTTAAAATTGGGCGCCATAGTAAAACGACTTTCTTCTGGCGGTTAGTCAATATAGGAATGTTTGCACAACATTGTTAAATGTCGGATAGATGATTTTTCAATGTAGTTTTTTGGGTACTTTTGGTTTCCTCTACAATTACGGTCAAATTTTACAACAATTTTTTTACAATGACATTTTCTATCAATTTTTTTAAATGGCGTTTTCTCACAATTTGTTTTTTTTTAATATTAAGTACCGAGCGCCTATCGGCGCTCAAAGCCGATAGGCCCTCGGTTTTGATGTCGTCGTGGACGTGCATGGCATCCCTGCGTGGTCGTGCATAAATTATAAATTTCATCATTGAATTCGGCGATTAGACATGTTACCAAATTCAAAGTTAGACATTTTACCAAAATTTTTTTAACATTTATCGCGATAGAAATGCATGAGTGCATTAAAAATTCGCGAAACATGTTTATAGCGATAAAAATTTTTTGGTGAAATGTCTACAGGCGCCATTTATACCGCGTCTACAGCTGCGTCTTCAAAATGGGGCTGTCCTTAAATTACGTTTGCCAAGAGGGCACTATTGAAAAAAGTAAAGTGTAAAAACTTTTGGAACAACCCAATAGGAGTTTCCTTACGCTTACGGAAATGCTCTTACGAAATTTGCTTACGGAAATGCCCTTACGGAATGTATTTACGACGGAAAGGAAACTCCTGGTGCCGTACTTTTTGTGTATTAGTTAGTACTCGTGAGTACTATCGAATGGTAAAAGAATTTTTACGAAAAAATTTTTCTAGACATCGTACGGTACTAGAGCTTTTAGCAACGCAAAACGAGCTTTTGGCAACGCCAAAAGTTTAAAAAAAGTGGCGTTGTTTTGGCAGTTCGGAGTACCAAAAAAGTCGCGTTGCCAAAAGCTCGTTGCCAAAAACTCTACCCGTACTTAAAAAGTACGATAAAATTCCGCGAGATAAAAAAATTTTCGTAAAAATTCTTTTACCATTCGATAGTACTCACGAGTCACGTATGTTTCAACCCATAGAAAAACGGCAAAAAGTGTGTGCCGACATATCGGAAAAACACCTATAAATTTTCTG
>JAQGCP010002552.1:0-10250 GCA_034699885.1 Acrobeloides thornei | reverse complement strand
AAGCTATATATGGATCCATGTTTCTTTCAGTTTCAATGTACACGTTGCCTGATTCAATAAAAAGTTTCGTGGTAGCAAAATTGAAAATTCATCAAAAATTGAAAAATTCGTCAAAAATTGAAAATTCGTTAAAAATCGAAAAATTCATCAAAATCGAAAAGTTCATCAAAATTGAAGCCCTATGGACCAAAAATTTTTATAATCAAGTCGGGTATGGGGAATCGTTTGAGCCCGGTTTCGGTGAAATCGATAAGGGAAGCAAGTTGGGAGTGTTCTCGTGTGTTATTTTGATTCAAACGAAGTCCCTTTGTTTAGACAGATGGGATGATGATCAATGGCACGACGATTCGAGTCTCGTTTGCAAGGCGTCAAAATCAAGAAAGTTTCGAACAGCAACGACGATTCAATCGAACCAGTATCTCTTTGGACTCTGATCCCGAGTCGAGTCCGACTAAAAGTATTCTAAACAAATTTTTTGTTGAAAAATGTATTTCAGGTATTGGTGATCCACTTTTCTCTCCATTATCAAGTCCACAAAAAGGTAAATGGAGAACTATTGATAATTACAGTTGCTCAAAATTCAAAAAAATTCATCAAAAATTGAAAATTCGTCAAAATTGAAAATTCGTTAAAAATTGAAAAATTTCTCAAAAATCAAAAAAATTCATCAAAATTGAAAAATTCAATACATTCATTTTAGTCAATCTTGTACCAGAATTCAATCGTGGTGGAAACGAGATTACTAGAGGAAGAGGCAGTGGTGGTACAAGACGAGTAAGTGCCGGAAGAGCTCGAGGATTTGGTAATAGCCAGCGAGGTAGAAAAGAATCATCCGAGATGAGAAGTCGCAGTCCATTGAATCTAAAACGCGAAAAACAAGATGATGTTTCACCGGTGAAACGAGACACGTCTTTCAGCCAACATGAACAACATTCTCAGCAAAACCTGGTTGACCACGACACTGTCTACGACCTTGATCATTCAAGTATGGCTGTAGCTAATGTTATCGCGCTCCAGGCAATGTCCATGTTTAAACAGAATTCCGAAAGGGATCGTTCATATATTATCATCATGTAGGAGGGAGGAAGTGGTGTAGGCAAGGGGGGTAGGTGCCTTCTCTAGTGGGACAAAATTTAAAAAAAATCTCTACACATAAGGTTCCTCCTAATGTTTTAAAAAAAATTTTGTTGAAAGAAAGTTTGTGTATTACAACGAAAACATGAACGTCAAAAAACCGATTTTTACCCTCCGAGAGCGCGCTTCCTACCCACTGGACTATCGACCCACTGTCAGCTTATGATCTTTTAAGCATCCATGTTCCATATCTAGTTCTTCTAGTAGCTTCTTCACCAAAAATCGTATACTTTTTTACAGGTCAACGAATTCGCCTGCCTGATGAAAGTAATCACGACGACGGAAGTGGCAGACAGCTCGTAACTTATGACGATGACGACAGTTTATTTTCGTAAAAAATCTTTTCTATCACTATATATGTGGATATTATTTATTTGTGTATAAAAGAAGTATTTGAGTTGTGCCATTATTATAGTTGGTACAACTATTTACACAAATAGCTTCATTAATTTATAGCGTTTACTCCAAGTTCGAGGAATCATATTTTTAGCTCACTGCTGCGTAGTAAGCTAGTTTACTTATTTGATCTTTCACGCAGACACAAATTATGTGCATTAGAGTCAAAATTAATTTATAGCCAGACTATAAATTTTACAAGGTGGCTAAAAAAAGTGGGAGTTACAAATAGGAGAACCACCCACGTGAAATTTTTTTCTCGAAATGACTCCTCTAGGGATAAAAACATGTGGGGAATCCGAATTTGATATTTTCGAAGCGAAAAGATGCTTTCTTGATTCAGGGAAGGCATATTATGTAAAGAAGGTGTATTGTGTATTGAAGCGAAAAGTCGCAAAAATGCGATTTTGCTCTAAAAACGTTTTTTACCCCTTTTGTGGTAAAAATGTGCAGAGAATCCGAATTCGACATTTTTTTCGCGTCGATGTACAGCTTTTCTTGAATCCAAGGAATTTTATAAATGTCAAATTCTGATTCCTCGCTCATTTTTAGATCATTTTCACTTTTCGCTTCAATACACAATACGTCTTTCCTGAATCAGGGAAGCGTTTTTCGCTTCGAAAATGTCAAATTTAGATTTCCCGCATGTTTTTACCCCTAGAAGGGTCATTTCCAAAACTTAGTTAATGCGCAAAAGGTTACAGCTTCGAGTCCGCTTGCCGTCAAAGTGTTTTTGCCTATTTTTACAGAGAACTTTTTTTTAAAAACTTTTACGCGATCGTGTTTAGAGCATAAAAATACCCTAAAATATACCGCTGTCCAGACTAAGCCTACACGTGTTAATTAACATCAAGAATCAGCTGCGCGGTGTCGCCACTCACCTAAAACCTCAACGAATGTTTCGTGTCAAAAACTTTATTCTATTAGTATCAACTCGCAACAAAGCCTTCTTCCAACATGAATATTAGGTGTCAAAAGAGAAATGTCATGCCATGACTCTTCTTTATTTCAAGCGCACTTTTTAATTGATTCCTATTATTGAAGCTAAAAGTACAACTTTACTTGATGAGTTCGAGCCGAGGTCGACATTTCACACTTTCCTCTCTCGTCATGTGGCATTTGAAAAACATGTTAACAGAAAACTGACATCAATATTGGGGTGGTTCGTTCTAAAGAAAGCAATGGAGGTCAAATTTCGTGACCTTGGTTTCTGGCTCGAATTACATCTTAAACAACCATGTTTCTTTTTGAGTGTCTGTTTGGCGGTAACAATGTAACAAGTGCTAAAAAGTATAAAAAACTCTTTAACCAAACACTTCCGGAATACCGATTTTAATTTTCTTTTATTTGTTTTCTTTTCATAGGAAAGGTGTAAATCGGTTAGCTAGTAACAATGGGACAATACCGTGTGGGCTGGGGTGAGGTATAGAATTCCAATTTTCTTTTATAGGTCTACATTCAATATTCGAGCTTATTAGACGTGGTCGTTTACTAAAGTTTAAGGGTAATTATATTCGCTTGACTTTTTTGTTCGCACAAAAATTTGCGCCCCTGAAATATACGCGCTAATAATTGCGCCCCGATATTTGCGCCCCAATATTTGCGCAACGACATTTGCGTCCCCGAAATATACGCGCTAATAATTGCGCCCCGACACTTACGCTTCAATATTTGCGCCCCGAAATATGCGCGCTAATAATTGCGCCTCGACATTTGCGCGCTAATAAGTTTTCTATCCTCCGCAACGACATTTGCGCCCCGATAGTTGCGCTCCGATAATTACGTCCCGACATTTGCGCCCCAATATTTGCGCCCCGACATTTGCGCCCCGATATTTGCGCCCCGGCATTTCGCGCTAATAAGTTTTCCATCCTCTCTTCTTGTTCTTAACAATTCTTCCGCATAGAAAATGGGGAGGATTGACACATTTGCGCCCCGACATATGCGCGCTAATAATTGCGCCCCGACATTTACGCTCCGATTTTTGCGCCCCGATATTTGCGCCCCGACATTTGCGCCCCGACATTTGCGCTCTATAATTGCTCAACGACATTTGCGTCCAGACATATGCACGCTAATAATTGAGCCCCGACATTTGCGCCCTGATATTTGTGCCCCAATATTTGCGCCCCAACATTTGCGCCCCGATATTTGCGCCCCGGCATTTCGCGCTAATAAGTTTTCCATCTTCTCTTCTTGTTCTTAACAACTCTTCCGCATAGAAAATGGGAAGGATTGACACATTTGCGCCCCGACATATGCGCGCTAATAATTGCGCCCCGACATTTACGCTCCGATATTTGCGCCCCGATATTTGCGCCCCGATATTTGCGCCCCGACATTTGCGCACCCGACTTGTAAGATATCTTTCAAAAAAGGTCGAAAATTTTAAAAACATAAAAGGGCGCACAAATCGGAGCGCAATGTCGGAGCGCAAATGTCGAGGTATAATATTCCCTTCCTCTCGAGGCCTGCATTGAATATTTGAGCTTATTAAGAAGTCGTCTTTTTGCTAAAGTCTATGGGTAATTATATCCGCTTGACTTTGTTGTTCACACAAACATTTTATGGCACTTGAACTCGGTTTTCCATTGTTAATCATTTCCGTTTCTCGAGTTGACTTCTCAGTTGACTTCTTTGCAAGTTTTTCAGACACTTGTTGCGCTACATGGTTTCTTATACTCATTTCTTATGCTTTTAGTTTCTTATGCTTTTTCTGGTTTTCCTAACGGGGTATCATTACGCTTTTGCGGCAATCAAGTGTTTGCGCCATTTAGCCTACGTAAAAAAATCGGCGGAAAAATCTGCTCTCCTCTTGGACTCAAACTTGTTAAATGTCATAAAAATTTTATATGGTTCAACGAGGAAGTCATTAAAAAAAGTATTTTTGGAATTTGCTATCATCGAACTGATTGAAACTCTCGTGTTAGTGAGAAAATAATTTTTTGAGTTTTTACTAGTTAGTAATAACCCCCTACCGCTCTTAAAAAAGTCCTAAACGGACTTCTTTAAGAGCGGTAGGGGGTAGGTATTAGTGATGCGTCGAAATTGGAAAGTTCGAAATCAAATCGAGTCGGAATTTCGAATTCGAAACTTCATAGGACAAATGCAAAATTTGAAAAAAATATGAAAAAGATATACGGAATTTTATCCTACTATATTAAATGTGTAATGTGTGTGTGTCTGTCTTCGAATTCGTTGTCGGTGTGATGTCATTTTATAGATTTTCATAGGCATCCCTGCGTGGTCGTGTTTGACGGGAAAAATTCGAATCCCAGAGTGGTCGTGTTTGAAAGGAAAATTCGCATCCCTGTGTGGTCGTGTTTGACGGGAAAATTCCCATCCCTGTGTGGTCGTGTTTGGATGAAAACATTCGCATTCCTGCGTGATTGTGAAAAATTCGCAACCCTGCGTAGTCGTGAACAATTCGCATCCCTGTGTGGTTGTGTTTGAAAGAAAAATTTGCACCCCTGCGCGGTCGTGTTTGGCGGAAAAAAATTCGCATCCCTTCGTGGTCGTGTTCATTTTTTGCTAATCTTTCTATTTAATCTTTTCATGTTTATTGAAGACAGTACTTTTTGATGTGAAACGTGGGAAAATAACAACGTGTGTTTGGCCGCTTGTTTCTTCTTGCAAAAACTTTGTTTGCAAATTTTGTTGAACTCTTCTATGTTGGTAGCACTCTTTTTGCACTATTAATAGAAAGCTATTGTTGAGGGTATTGGATTATCCTTCAACTCTCTTTATTATTATAGAATTTCTTGCAAAAAGATTTCCCATATCTTTTTGTTCATTCATTCATTCAGAAAATTGTCTAATTTTTGATCCTTTATTTCAGCTTCATTTTTTCTGCTGATTATTTGGATTACGACGTTTTGAAATCCACTTCAACCTGGTGTTTATTTGCTAATGCTTGTCAGAGGTACAAAATTTTCAAGCACCTCTAATCAAATCTTTGTATAAGGGAGATTTCCTGGTTAGTTTCCACGTAACTTGTTTACGTGGAAACTAACTTTCAAGATTGTTTTAATGAGAACTAAGTATTGGGTCGTTCGGAAAATAACCATTAAAATATTGCGTTATCATATTGGGGGGGGGGAGGGTCAGGCCTCTTTGAAACTTCGGTACTATTTGGGCAAACATTATCACGCAGGGATGCGAATTCCCCCCTCCCCAAACACGACCGCGCAGGGAATTTAGCCAACTTTGAACTAAATTTCTTCAAAAACGAAGAAAATTTTTTTCACGAAAATTGGGGAGTACTACCGTTTTTCGATCTGCGCTCTATCGATTGGGAGTGAAATTTTTCAAAAATTCTTCCTTTGGGAATTCAAATTCAGGTTTTCGTTTCAATACACAGTCCATTTCACGTTTCGGCAATGTGTACAATCGATTCAAAAACCCCTCGGAGGAGTTATTTTTGTAACAATATGATTGAATCTGCAGCAGCTTGTTATTTTCTGAACGATCAAATATCATAACAATTACATGATCTTTTTCTGTATATAATCCTGTTTGCGGTACAGCTTAATGGCGCCAGTTTTGATCAAATTTTTCGATCATCAACAAGATTAAGTTCCACTTTTCTTCGAGTTGATACTTTTTTCATATGTGTTTTTCATTTTTGATTTTTATGCATTTTTTAAAAAGTCGCCAAAGATCAAGCTTAAAGGGAGTGCAGATCATGGTCGGAAAAAATTTTTTTAAATGACTTTCTAGGGGAATTTTATGCGGGGAATCGATTGCAACCATTTTCAGAGCGTGAAAACGCTTTCCTTACCTTGATTCAGGCAATTTTAGAGTATTTTTTGCTATTTTACCCCTAGAAATTCATTTAAAAAATTTTTCCGACCGAAATCGGCCCTCGATCTGTACCCATTTTTAATCGCCCGATGGCTCATGTGATGGCCAATGAAGTTTTTTACAACAGCAATGCTTATTTGTAAGCCTAGGTTTAAACCTAGATGAAACGAAAACTATGAATCAGGGATTTCGTTTCAATAACCCAAAACATTTTTCAAATTCGATAATTTTGGTGTCATTTTGTTCGTCTCATTTAGCTATACAAACCTGATTTTCCCGCCATACAACCATGCAGGGATGCATTAAAAAGCTATATCCACGTTTCTTTTCGTTTCAATGTACATGTTGCCTGATTCAATAAAAAGTTTTGTGGTAGCCAAAAAAAATTTCGACTATGGAGTCGAACCGACTGACGGACGCAATATGATTTTAAATGTTCAACTTTCTTTTTTACTTTTAGCTATCCCCGAACCACCATTGCCAGAAAAGTCTGTGAATCGATCACTTTCAACTTTTGCGGCCGAACTCCCGACGGTTTCATCACGCCCTCGTCACTACACATACCATCCTAGACAGAATTTTACTAATGCCTGGCTAGAAATTCATGATTTTAAGTAGACTTGTTTTTTACAACAAAAATGAAAAATTTTCTTAAATAGAACAAAAATGGGAGAGAAAATGGAAGATAGACGTGAAGGCAGATGCCTAGATGAAACGGATGAAAATTTGGATGTCGAAGCTCAAATTCAACTAAAAGGGGTAGGAAAGTCAAATCAAAATTTACCAGCGAACGTTTTTTTGCTTTAAAGGGAGGGGGTATATGGTAGAAAATTTTTTTAAAAGACCTTTCTAGGGGTAATTTTATGCGAAAAATAGATTGAACACATTCCCGAAACTTGATAATGCTTTCCTGAATCAGGAAAAAAAGAGTGTGTATTGAAACGAAAATATAAACATTTTCGATTTTTCTTCTGAAAAACATCGTTTGAGGGGGTAATTTTATGCGAAAAATCGATTGTGCGCATTTCCAAAGTTTTCAATTTTTAACGAATCTATTCAATAAAAATGACAGGAATTTTTCATTTTTTGACGAATTTTTGGCAATTTGTAAAAGTACGACTGCGCTGAACGGGGCACTGAACACGCCAAAGGGTCCCAATTAGGCTTAGGCCTAGGTTTAGGCCTAAGCCTAATTTGGACACTTTGGCGTGTTCGGCGTCCCGTTTGGTGCCCCGTTCGGCGCAGTCGTACTTTTACAAATTGCCGAATTTTTCAATTTTTGATGAATTTTTCAAATTTTTGCGAATTTTTAATTTTTGGTGAATTTCAATTTTTAACGAATTTTTCAATTTTTTACGAATTCTTCAATTTCTTACGAATTTTCAATTTATAACGAATTTTTCAATTTTTGTCGAATATTTCAAATTTTTCTATTTTTGACGAATTTTCAATTCTTACCGAATTTTTCAAATTTTTGCGAATTTAGAAAGGTCTTTAAACAAAATTTTCTACTCGGCCATAAAAGATACCCCACCCTCCCCCCTCTTTAAGGGGTTTCTTCAAAACCTTTTTCTTGCAAAATTTGCAATGTAGATACAACAAAAGATCTTTAAATTTGATGACGCATAAAAGCGTACAAAAAACTATGCAAAAATTGATCGGAAATGTCCATTTCCTATCTTCATTCTGTCTATACTGCAAAACAAACTTTGGTCTAGTCTCTTCAGAGAACGGTCACTCACATTATGCTTCATTCAGAACTATTTACCGAACCGGATTTTTTATTACTCATCAAGGGAAAAGAGTAACACGAAAAATCACTTCAAATATTGGATCGTTAGGAAAGTAATAAGCTTTTGAAAATTCCATTTAAGGGACCATCAAGATATTATATGTTGGAGGAAGGGGGGGGGTCAACCTTCTCCACAAAAGTTGATAACGCTAGTGCATTTTTGATAACATGAGGGGGAGGTAAAAAATCCGAAAAAATTGATAACGTAATATCTGGACAGTCCCTAATCTTTATTTCATCTAACAAGGGATTTTTCTGACTTTTCGCTTCAATACACAGGCCTTCTCTGAATCAAGGAAGTGTTTTTCACTTTGAAAATGTCATGCGGATTCATGTTTTTATCCCTAGAGGAGTCATTTCCAGAAAAATTTTTCAAAAATTTTTTCATGTAGGTGCCTCCCTATTGTGTAGTAGTTCCAGATTTTTAGAAAGACCTGATTCCAAATCGGCCAAAATTCGAATTCGATGAAGAAACTTTACAAGGAATTGAAATTTCTACGCCACTAGTAAACAATTTTTATTTATTGTTTATAATAATGTTTAGTCGGAAAGAAAGCGTGTAGTTTCGGTGTCATCGTTAAATTCACAAAACTTTAAAAATGAACAAGAAGAAATTTCTAAAGACCATAGTTATCGATGGATAGATAATTTACATGCAAAGTGAGCTTAAAAGACGAGTCCAATGGGAAAAAATGTCATTTTTGTTGATGTTCGGAAAATTCATGAAAAATGGAGCATTTTTTGTTTTTACGGCATGCTGTAAATCGTTGTAGTTTTCGAGATAATTGCGTTTGAAATTGCTCATGTTTTCGTTGTAATACACAAACTTTTTTGCAAAAAAATCGATTTTTTAAATTTTCATGAAATGAATATTGTAGATATTCTTTTCTAGCTAAATGAGACGAACAAAATGACATCAAATTTATCCAATTTGAACATTGTTTTGGGTTATTGAAACGAAAGTTCTGGTTCATGTTTTCGTTTCAATAACTCAAAACAATTCTCAAATTGAATAATTTTGGTGTCATTTTGTTCGTCTCATTTAGCTATAAAAAACTGCTACAATGTTCATTTTATGAGAATTTAAAAAATCGATTAAAAATTCAAAACAGTTTGTGTATTACAACGAAAACATGTACACAAATTCCAAATTTCAAACGTAATTATCTCGAAAACTACAACGATTCAGAACATGCCGTAAAAACAAAAATGCTCCATTTTCCATGAACTTTCCAAATAAATAACAAATTTTATGTGGGTGGCCCCCTCCCCTATTGTGTATAGCTCCAAAAATTTCTAGAAATTCTGTGACAATAGCCTTGACGGTATTTTATGCTTTGGTGATAACAATATTCGCTCTAGTCTTCGAGTTGTCGCATCTGCTTTCGGGCGAAACTCGGCAAAAGATTTATCACAAAGATTTAGTAAGTCGACAATAAAAAATTTTTGATTTCACGAATTTATAGATTTTTGGTATGTACATGTATGGTGGAAGTATTTTATTCTTGTTCTACTGCTATATTGTTTTATTATTGAATCCTCGGTGGAGGACATCCATAGAAAAATTGAAAACGATTCTTAGCTTGAACAAAATTAGGTAAATCTAAAGTTGAACCTCGATTTAGTAACACCAACGGGGGACAAAAGGGCCACGTAGGGATGCCGGCAGGAAAATTTTTACTTGGTTTCTTTATATACAAAACTGTTCCGCCATCATCCCTGCGTGGTCGTTGTTACTAAAACAAAGAACAACGACCACGCAGGGATGCCGGCGGGAAACAAAAAGCGACAAGAATTGTCACTTTTTGTTACTTGTTCATCCCTAGACTAAAGCAATCTAAGATTTTTTAGAACCGAATCCAACGCAACACTTGAAGAAGCCTCGCTTGCTGCAGCGACGATCCATAGAAAAGTTTCCCATGACAGCCCAAGTGCGGGCAGTTTGTTCTTGAGACTGGGTTGTGTAGGTAAAAAATATACACGTTTCATTCAAAGGGCTACTTCAGTGGGAAAAAAGTTGCCACGTTTTATTGATATTTGGAAAGTTTATGAAAAATGGAGCATTTTTTGTTTTTACGGCATATTCTGAATCGTTGTAGTTTTCGAGATAATTGCGTTTGAAATT
>JAQGCP010002551.1:0-10253 GCA_034699885.1 Acrobeloides thornei | reverse complement strand
GTCATGTTAACATCACCTATTAGAAGATCATTATATGGGAATTGTCCATAAGAAAAAATTTCCCAAACGGTTACGCCGAATGACCAAATATCGGTTTTTTCATCCGGAATAGGAGTTTTATCTTCAACGCGGATCGGTTCTTTAATTTTATCTATTTGATTTGGCGATGAGGCGAAGATCAAGCATTCGGGAGCACTCCATCGAATTGGAGGGTTCTTCAAACAATCTGGAATCAATTTTTCGTCCATGTTCATCCCATTAAATAATGTAGCAAGGCCAAGATCAGCAACTTGGACATTTAGACCTTGAGGTATGATTAGATTGCTTTTAGGATCTTTAAATTTCTCTTTGTTCTCATATACCAACACGTTTCGTGCTGCCAAGTCTCCATGTACTACTTTATTTCTGACTAGATGTTCCATTGCCTAAATAACTTCTAATATTAAACGCGATAAGTATGTCTAGGCTCTTATTTTCCGATATGACTAGGTGCCCTGACCACCTTTATCTCGACCCTATTATCATAGCCCAAGCCTTGAGCTCCGTAAGAGGTCACCGACACGTCGCACGACAGCCTGCGACGTCGCAAGTGCTGACCACGCGACGTCGCGCGATGCGTCACAAGGCCTAGTGGCAAAAAAATTGACTCCAAACGGGATTCGAACGCGCGACCTTGTGACAACTAAGCCACTGCTTTGTCACTGCACCGCCGAAGACTGTTGATGGAGAAGCGTTTTTTCAAACCAAGTTCTATCGCGCGACAGACTATAAACACCAACTCGCCACACGTTGTGCGACACAAAAAGCACTGTCGCGCGACAGACTATAAACGCCAACTTGCGACGTGTCGCGTCGCGACAGTGCATAATAATCCTGCCTAAACACAATGCGCTGAAAATACAGTCCATGTATCAGCTTGAAAAAAATGTTTGAACTTCAGCATATCGTGCTTATCCAAAATTATTAGATCGTTCAAAATTACTCACCGTAGCTATTTGATAACAGAAAGTTACTAGTAAAGTAGGTTGTTTTTCGGCAGTTTTTTTATATTTTCGAAGAAAACCTTCGAGTGACCCCAAATTACGATACGGAGTAATTATCAAAATCATATTATCCATCAAACTAATTCCATATAGCGGTAGTATAAATGGATGTTCGACTTTAAGCATGATATTGGCTTCTTTTTGTATGTCCTAAATTAATAACGGGGGTTATTAACCGCTTGATAGGGGTCATCCGGATATTACGTAATCATGTTGGGGGAGGGGGTCGGCCCTCCTCATAACAATTGATTACGTTAGTGCATTTTTTTTATTACGTTGGTGGGAGGGGTAAACCACCAAAAAATTAATTATATAATATCTGGATGACCCCATAAAGTAGACTGTGTGCCAAAAAGTACCTCTTTTATGCCTTCTTTACATCGGTTGATTAAGCCTTGGAAAGAATGATCGGTTTTTGGTATTTTAATGGCAGCTTCGTATATTTCCTTCCCCGAACAAGAATTTAGAGAAATTTGACCCTGATAGAAAGAATTTATTATATTAAACGAAAAATTTAATAGAAAAACAGTGAGATGTATAAAACCTACTTTATAAACATCCCCGAAGGAACCTCCTCCGATCTTATCTCCTCTTGAGATGCAATTACTATCTAACCAATAAAGACCATTATTAAATAATTTTTGGCTGATTTCTTTAAGCTCATCGTTCGATATATCAATATCAGAACGAAAGTTGTGTGTTTCCCAAATAAATTTCTAAAAAAATTAATAAAAAAGAGGCTTCCTTTCTCGGTCGAAAAAACATAAGTTTCCCCCTTTATGTTTTTTGCCATTTAAAAAAATTGTTTAAAATATTTAAATTTTAAATAAACTTACCATTATAAAAATCATTGCAAGAACCATAATCAAAAGAATCAGTATTATCGCAATACCAATATACCACAACATCTTATTATCCTTAATTATTTCGTAGAAAATCGATTATTTATCTAATACCTTTGATTTTCGAATAATTTTTTGCTTTATTTCATCACCTTTATAATCGGAAAAAGAACCGTTTTCAAATGGTGATGGTAAATCATAATTTTTTGATAAAGATTCTAAAATCTCCGAAAAATTTGAAGGTAGTGAACACAAATCAGAGTTTCTGATGCTTTCATCAACACCACAAACCAGAGTTCTTGTAAGAGGAAAACGTATAGTAGGTATGCATTTTCCAAGATAATCATCCGAATTAATGCCATTTACAGCAACACCACCAAGATTAACGATGTTTTTGATTAGATAAGCCTAAAATGTATTTCGTGGCTATTTTCTTGAAGACTGGAGTGCCATAGGATAAATCTTACATTAGATGCCATACCATATATATTATTATAAAAATAAAAATAATCATCATCGTCAAAATAGATATACTCATTAGCACGGTCGACATGGACATCTCCTTTGTTGATATTGATACAAATCTAAACTTGTAGATAAGGGTCCTCGAATGTCGGGTCCTCAAATATCGGGTCCTCAAATGTTGGGTCCTCAAATGTTAATCCTCACGTGTCGGTACGCCTTTAAAATAGCCGCGATATCCTATCAGTGGGGAAGTTCGGAGACAAAAATTCAAAAAATCCATTTTCTCGGCCTAAAAACGATTTTAAGCGATAAAATTTTTTTTAATTTCCTGGTAATGAACAAATAAATGTACTTAAAAAATTATTTCAATCGGAGTTATCCTCTTTTTTTATAAAAATCTGGGAAGTTGGGAACCATACCCTATAGAATTCCCATATCAATTTTTTATTTTTTCAGTAGAAATTCGAGTTAAAATAGGAGTTAAGTGCTACCTCAACCATTTTATTTTAAAAAAATTCTAGGGTTGTTACTCTATAATACTACAAAAAATTGGTGTGAAATCGTTTTCCTTTTCGAAATAAAAATTTGACAAAGCGTACCCGAACTTCCCCCCTGATATAATACATGGATTATGACTATTGAGACATCATTAATAAAATATCTTTTTATACCTCATTATATGGAACTTGTTCTTGCTGAAATTTTGCCATTTCATATTTGTCAGACGGTTCATAAATTGGATCA
Source organism: Acrobeloides thornei (assembly GCA_034699885.1). Lineage (NCBI taxonomy): Eukaryota > Metazoa > Nematoda > Chromadorea > Rhabditida > Cephalobidae > Acrobeloides > Acrobeloides thornei. The sequence goes on along the minus strand of JAQGCP010002551.1, from coordinate 7,159 downwards.
ATTTTCGAATTTTTATTAAACCGTCGGACGTCTGTAGAGAATTCGATAATGATTTTATTAGTAGGTAAATTAGCACGGTTCCAATCTTCGAGATTATTGACCTAAATTTATATTAGCCCTCAGTTTGCTGTCTAATTATTACTATTTTTTTGTAATTAATTGTATGTTCCACGTACATTCTTAAGAACATCACCGATTTATCGCCATAATCTAGATGGTAATCCGGATCGACGATGTATCTTTGAACGATGATATAATCGAAGTGTCTAAAAGACAGATATCGTCATTTACTGATTTAACATAAGAAAAATCGTTTGATTCAAATGTTTTTTCGAGTCCATTATCGTTCTCTTAAAGCTTTACGATAAATCACCGCCTCCCCACCAGTGGTGGAACGTAAACCGTAATTACGTTTTACGAAATTTATGGTTTTTGGCGATTTTCGTAGTTACGTTTTATGGAAAAATTTTCATTACGTTCCATCACTGCTCCCTGTATTAAAGGTTGAGTATTCGGACGATGTAAAAAAGCGATAATCGCGTTTGAAGTTGGCGATTTTTGAGTTGCGATTTTGAAATTGAATTTCGCGCCAAACCCTGATTTCAGGGATTAGCGGGAAATTCAAATTCAAAATCGCAACTCAAAAATCACCATAATGCTAGGGTCATGATCGTGTGTCGTTGGAAAGGGCAACGATGGGCAATAAAAACATTCTTTAAATTGTGAGAAACGCATTTATAGAAAAAAGGTTGTGATAGAAATACTAAAATGGTCTGGATGCCGATTTTGGCCAAACATGACCCTCGAGTTCTTCACAAGTATAAAGGCACAGAACCTAATTTTTATGTTTTTGTTAATCACTCACTAGGTACATAAAAATAACCTAGACTTCAAGTTTCTAGCAACACTTTTTGGCGTACTCCCACCCCCTCAGGAGCTATCTGCGATATTTCGAGATATTGCCACTTAATGAAAATTAACTCAAATCAGTTTTATGTAAACGACCTCCGATAAGAGTACATCATAGGTCAAAATAAAAAATTTTGCCGGATTCCATAGCCAAAAAACCCCGAGTACAAAAAATCAGTTGATTTAAGTTCAATTTGAAGAAAAAATACTGGGGTACCCAAAAACGACAGCAATTTTGAAAAAATTCATTTTTAATCTAAAAAATCGAAATTTAAGACTTTTTCAATAAACTTTTTATATAAAAAACTACATCACATTAGCAAATTTATAAAACAAACCGCATGAAATATTTCAATTTTCTCGCTGAGATAGTGAGTTTTTAAATCGGGTACAGATTTGTGGACACCCTGTAAATAAGTAAGAAGCGGTTGTGTAGAAAGAATTTTAGTTTGGGGGCATTTTAGAAAAACGTAATTTTTAATATAAAATTTCAAAAAAAAATTCCATTTAAAAAAAAATTTCAAATAAAGTTTGTGTATTGAAATGAAAACTTGTCTTCAATCAAACACTATAAAATTCAATCATTGACTGAAGTCGTCTAAAATCGAACTCTCACTCAGGTTTTGCTTAAATTTCAGTCGATTTTAGTTAATCGATTAAAATTTTGAATTTTATAAGTTTGATTTCGGGCAAGTTTTCGTTTCAATACACAAACTTTCTTTGATTTTTTATAATGTTCGACTTTTGATTTTTTGACGAGGAACGAAAGTGAATCAAGGTATAGTCCAGTCTACAAAAAATACTCAAAATTTTCTTAATTTTTAGAAAAAAACTCAAATTTTTGGGGACAAATTTTGTTGACCTTTGTCCTTTAAAGTGAACTTAGTCTTGTTGAGGGGGATGGAGGAACCCCGTTCGTTTCACCTCTGATAAGAAGATAATCAAGAGGGTAAAAATCTTACGCGTTTAGTTTGAACATTTCCAGTGCTAAACAGACCGCCCATATTTTCAACACACTTTCTCAACTAAAGGTTATATAATTTGTAAAATTTTAATCGAATAAATAACTTTCGAAAAGCGATTAAAACATTATAGAAAATAAATGATTATTATTTATTAAATCTAAATTACAATCTTTCTCATAAATTTAATGCATAAACAAGACAAACCATCATCAAAATTTCATTCAATCAGTCGATTTTGAACATCAGGGGTCTATTGTTGTACTTGGTTAGTGACAACTTTTTCATTCATTTTTGCTCACTTGTCACTAATCAAGTACAACAATAGATCCCAGGGGTCTATTGTTGTACTTGACAAGTCATAAGTGATAAGCGGCAAGTTACAAAAATAAAGGAAAAAACCGACAAGTTGACACTTGAAAAGTGACAAGTGATTAGTGAAAAATGACAAGTTCACTAAAAAACCGACAAGTTTGTCACTTGTCAAAAAAAACTGACTAAGCAAAAGAGGTTAGTCACTTTTGACTTATCACTTGTTAAAATTGTGTTTGAGTAGTTGTCGGTTTTTTAGTGAACTTTTCACTAATCACTTGTCACTTTTCAAGTGCCAACTTGTCGGTTTTTTCCCTTTATTTTTGTAACTTGTCGCTTATCACTTGTCACTTATGACTTGTCACTAATCACTTGTCAAGTACAACAATAGACCCCAGATGCAAATTTTAAAAAGAATATTTAATAAAAATAGGAAAAATTGGTATATTGAGGCATAATTTGAAGGGAAATATTACATTTTACTTAAATATTTTATTAAATATTAAATATAGTGTAATATAGGCTACATAATTCTGCACTTCGCATTGGAGTTATTTTCTGAAAGATTTGTAGCCTTTGATTGTCTTGATTCGCCTTCTAAGGTGTCAACATTCTTTAATTCCGGCTTGCCATTCGAGTTGATGCAATACCGCCATATTTGATTTCCAATTAGGCTCGCTGATGGCAAATTATAGAAATTTTGCTTGGCAAATATTTCTTTAAGATCCTTATGTATTTGTAAATCAACAAAGAACGCAGTTGGGCTTTGTTGAATCAACTTATCAAAAATATTTCTATGGTCATCAAACTTTTTTTCTTTTCTTGGCAAACTAAAACGGCCAAAGAAAATGTAGCAGTGTCGACATTTGAGCGTTTCGATTTCTTTATCCAGCTTCTGACCTTTTTTAAGGTAAATTACACCACTTCCTTGTAAACGTTTGATATAATTGATTTTTTCCATATCGATTCTGATCTTTGGAGATTGAAGTTTTTCTATGACTTTGCTTCGATGTTCCACTCTTGAGGCATAACAATCGACAATGCTGTTGGATGAATTCTCGTTTCGGATTTTTAATAAATAATCTTGGAGCGCTTCAATTCTATCCACTGCAAAAAGGTCCAAACTGGTCGAAATGTCTGTTAAAAGTTTTCTGGAATCCACCGATAAAGGATCTTCTTTGGGGTTAGATAGGCAGTATGCATATTCATCAAACAAACAATTGATTGTGTCGACCTCAATCTTACTCTTTTCTAGATCTTCTAACATATCCGTTATGCGTTTAATTTCTGATGGTGGCACATGGAAAGCTTTAGGAAATTCTTGTTCCATTTGAAGCATTTCCAAGGGTTGCATATGGAATGCAATAGGAACTCCAATATCATTATTGATGGTGCGAGTTTTCATATTGAAATTACGATAAAAATCGCGCACTGTTCTGAAATCGTTAAAAGTGTCGTGCAATGCTTGATTATAAAGTTTAGAAAAATCGTGAATATTGTTAGAAAAATCGTGATCCAAATAAATCGTCAAGTTTTCGTAAGACTCATTATCTTCTTTTAATGAATTGATAGTTTTCTAAACCCGTTATTTTTGTAGTATATATAAAAACATACCCAAAGTTTTTCTTTTAACTCTGATTCATCTACATTATCTTCAAGCATACCACCCACCGTAAAAGTTGCAACTCCACCATAGTCAATGCCTGTAATTATATGTGTAGCGTCAGGTGGCAATTCTTTATAATTATTTGCAATAAATTCTTTACTCTTCTCGTAATTTAGGCGTTTTGTCTAAAACTGTTCTAGAAGTTTATATAATTGAAAAACATTTGTTATTTATAGTCAAGATGATTTTATAAATACAGGGTGATCCAGATGAATATACAATGGGATAAAATTCGATATCTCGGAATAGGAAAAAGATTTTCATATGCAGTTTTTTGCAAGTTCTAATCACGTGATCGACTTTCTTTAGAATATTTTCATGATTTTTGAATAAGTCTGTGTATTGAAGCGAAAACCTGATTTTTTTCCCTTAAGAAAATTTTGAAAAATAACAATGCCATCTTGTAGAGCGATTCGAAAAACGGTTTGCATAAATTAACGGTAAATATGCAAACTTTTGTTATTTTTAGCCAACTTTGAATTGAATTTTCTCGAAAAGGGTATCTCCGATTTTCGCAAAAATTGGGGTACTACCGTTTTTCGATGTGCTCTACAAAATGGCGTTGTTATTTTTCAAAAATTCCTTAAGGAAAAAATTCAGATTTTCGCTCCAATACACAGACAAAAATCATGAAAATATACTAATGATAAAGTCGGTCGCATGATTAGCAACTTGCACAAAACCACATATGAAAATCTTTTTCCTATTCCGAGATATTGAATTTTATTCCATTGTATATTCATCTGGATCACTTGTGGTACCGGGGCAGCGAGTGCTACGCGATCGGAGAAATTTGCGCAAATGCAATTCGGTTTACTATGCCTATGCCTCGCTCTATCGACACTTCTCACCTTCGACACGAAGCAAAAAAGTGCACTTCAAAGTATAATAGCTATTAGATCATGATTTTTCACTGAGAGGTAGGTTAAAATTTTTGTTCGCAGATTTTCTTATTTTGCCCCCATTAGTGCCGTGTATAGATTTGTTCAACGCTGTGAGTTAACCTGTAGAAGATAGCTGACACATACAAATATCTCTTTATAATATAACTGAGGGTGGATATATAGAAATGTATTTTGCTAAAGCATACTTGTGTTCGGTGTCGATAAACAAGAGTATAGAAGATTTCCTGCTTTTTTTGTCTTCTAAAAATAAAATTGGCATGTCCATTCACATCAAAACCAAGTAATAAACGAGCATGATAGCTTGCCTAAAAAATAATCTAATATTATCGTAAAAAGTTCCTAGGCTCAATTAGCGCCTCTGGCACTATTTGAGCGGCATTCTCCCTTCTAATCTTTCATTTCTCTTTTTCACTTCTCTTTTCCCCATATCCTCTCCCGTCTCCATTCCTTTCTCCCGTCACACTTCCCTTTTTCCCTCCTCACTTTCTACCGTCTCACTTCTTTTTTGCCTTTCTCCCTTCTCCCTTTTTTGCGGCGCTCGGCCTCGCGTCCCAAATGATTGCCTGCTGCGTTCAGCCTTAGTCCTTGCGAAAGGGCAGCCTCACTAAATTTTTTTTGGCCCCTAGGTTTTTAACCACCCTCTCCTTCAGTAGGGATACCCCGTGAGGTCAACATTGAAAAATTCTTTCGGATTCATGTCTTCCATACCCAAAAACCCGAGTATAAAAAATTAGCAGATTTGGAGCCATTTTTGAAATTCGCATATTTTGACTGTAAGTTGCATTTTTAAAATTTTTTTAAAACTAAACAAAACTAATAATAAAATTTTATCTTCCTTTTGATTTTTTAAATGCAACAAATACTATGTTTCTTACTTGTAATTCATCTTCAACTTGCAGATGCTTAAATTTTTCTTCGAACGAATCTCCCCACATTTCATTCAAGCTCTTGTTATCAAACGAATGATCTGAAACCGCTAGCAAATTTTCGGGAAAAGGCAAGGTATTCTCAATGATTGTATCGCTTCTAGCATCATATAAATCTCCGATGGATGCTTTGCGCCCAAGAGCTTGTCTTGTTATATCAGTCATGTGTCTAGATTGTATTGGTGAGGCGCCAAGTATTATATTCGGAAAAGTTGCTGAGTCGATAGGCGGCGAAGCAGGAGAAGAATTTGCACTAGTTGATGCTTTTCCCTCTTGTAAGGAATTGGTTGACTCGATAGAAAATCCAAGATTTACGTTGGGTATCTTTTCTAAATTCTTCATATTTAATGGCAATTTTGATCGGCTCTAACTTTTTCAAATCAACGCGAAAACTTATTTTCTCGCGTATACTGGGTTTTTATAACCGGGGAATCGATTGGTGATGGTTTCAGTGGCTAAAAAAATTTTTTCCTGACCCACCTACCCCAGGATTTTTCAAAAAAATCCTTCGAAAATGAAAATTTTTAAAATTTTTTCAGATTTTAGCAATTTCGATTGTAATATGGTTTTTCCATATGGGGAACATGAATCTGAGCGATTTGAGCCGTTCCGGACCGAATCTAACCGAGTTTTGGAGGAGAAAACACTTCGAGAAGGCAGGAGTACAAAATCGGCAGGTACCCCCAACTTCAAAGTGGCGTAGAAAGTTAAAATAAGGCGGGTTTACACCAATTCTAATCGATTGTGCCCAGGGCTTCGATTTTTCCTGATTTTTCAGGAATTTCCTGATTTTTGGATAAAAAAACTGAAAAATCAAAATTTTATCAGGAAAAATTTTTTAATTATATTTTCAAGAAAACCTTTTTTTCAAAAATTTTGTTAAAAATTAACTAAATTTTTCAACTTTTAAATTAAATTTTTAAGTCAAGATTTGTGTTTGAAAACGTTAAATTCTGAGAAAAAATTCTCAAAATGGACAAAGAAAATGCATGATATCCAATAGAAATTTAGGCAATTATCCAATTATACTATTTCTCTCAACACCTCCTATACAATGAATGATAGCAATGTTGAGCTGATGCCATTTATGCCATTTTATCCAGTGGGTGAAGATTTCTACACGATTATCAAGATGTTTGTGATCAATTTGACTTCTGAAACATATTTCATGAATGTATGGGATGCCATGGATCATGTGTATAGACGTTGTGAAGCTGCATCGGGAGGCATACCGCCTTCTAGCGGCCCTGAATGCTATTTAAACTTACAATGTTTGGTCTACGTTAATTGCATTGATCTTAATATACCGATTATAGGAAAGGGGAAGTCTAAAGATATAGAGTTTCAAATTCGTGATATATATAATTTTCTTATGACTTATATTATTATAATCCCCTATATTATTGGTCTCTTGTTTTCGGTCTTAAACGTAGTGCTTTTCATCCAGCTAAAATCATTGAAAAATCCATTCATGATGTT